>JAHWFP010030871.1:35846-47764 GCA_023313725.1 Lithobius niger
TAACACATCCTGTACTTGACTGCATTTATGTTAACGGATTTATGTAGGGAACACTTTTACTCAATGTATACTTGAAAAAAGTCCTTTTTTAAAATCATTTTTTTGTAAATGGGGAAGGAATGGGCTATTTTCTTTTTAATGAACTTTAACACATCCTGTACTTGACTGCATTTATGCTAACGGATTTATATAGGGAACATTTTTACTCAATGTGTACTAAAAAAAAGTGCGTGTGTGCGTGCACCTCTACTTCTCTTGAACCAAGGCACGAAAAAACTGCTAAAAATACTGTTAAAAAACTAATAACTGTTAAAAAAAACTTTAAAAAATTAATAAATTATTTTTTTTTTAATGTGGAGAGCAATTAACCGATGCCTTCCATACGAATTAATGACGAGGTGGAATTAATGACAATAGGAGATTACAGAAATCGTAATAATTTTATTCCTTACCACAACAGATCAAAGCTTTCAAGTTAATTATCAAAAAGGTGCTCCAATGATTCCGCGCTAAATGACAGGCAGGTTTTCTGGTTCGTAAAAATGTCACTGTATAGGAAATATCCTGGTGAACTCACTTATTCCAGAGATATAAGTCGGACAGAGATTTATTAAGCCAACTAAATCTGGTTTACTGTGAAGTATGACAAGACACGAGACTTGTTGGATGAGGAGGAGCATGATTTGACAACTCTGCATCCACTCATCACTGTAACAAGTGGGAGAAAACTAAAATCTCGTACATTGCGAAAGCAATAATGAAATAATTGTGGAATGCAGTGTGTGGCTTGGCAAAGGGTGGGCTTGGTAAGTAGGAAGCTACCAGAACCAAGTACTTCCATGTCCATCACAGCTCGACTCTTTGTTGTCCCATATCATTGCAAAGTAGATTCTGTGGTATCACTGCAATCTACAAGGGTGGCTTCAAATCCAAGGCAAAAAAGAAATACAGACGAAATCTGTGGAAAACTAACTTTGAAAACAAGTCTCAAGGGCGATTTTTTATATGGCAGAATAAGTACTGAAGGCATCTGAGTGATCATTACTCAAACTTCTCGATTTCGTAGATAGTTTCAGCAATAAACTAGACTGATGCAATAGCTTATTAGAAGAGATTGTAGATAGCCTGCCTCACACAACACTACCTGTTTGTTGCGTTTCTTTCTAAGCTTACTAGAAGGAACCACAACCTTGATGGTGAAAAATTCATCTTCACTCCAGTGAAGTAACAATAAAGTTTAGTATAACGAGTGCCTGGCTTACTCATCGTTGTTATATGGCACCCAGTGTTGTTAGCTTGAAAGGAACCATTTAATATGTGACTTGCGAACACGAAATGATTGGGTTTAAGAGCTCCATCACCCAAAAAGATAACAAAAAGGGCTAAATCATAAATTTGTCCAGTCTGTTTTTGAAACAGTTGACAGAGTCAGCAACGACTATGTTTTATTGGAAAGAGTTCCAAGGGTATATCGCTCGATGTGAAAAGAAGTGCTTTATACTGTTGGCTATGGCTTGTGGTTTGTAAATTTTGTAGCTGTGTCAACGAGTGTTCCTGTTTGGGGAGAGATTCTAGAAGTCTCTCCTGTCAGCGTCATAGTATTCTTCATGATTTTAAAGCATTCATAAGTTCCCAACGTTTCCTTCTTTTCTCAAGCGTAGTAAGCTTCAGAAAGTCGAGCTGTTGCTCATATGTCATAGTTCTTGTACCCTCAGCAAGCCAGGTAGGTCGGTGTTGCACATTCGCAATGGTCAGTTTATCTTTTATTAGGTTTGGGCTCCAAACAGAGCTAAGAAACGAGGGAACTTAAATCTTGTACGCATGTGTAAACTGGTCTGCAGAGATGGTCCCGAAGGTTTTGTAAAGAGCTAAATTAAAACATTAGCTTTTTTGGCCACCATGTTGCACTGGATGGTCCAAGAGAGATCGCCACTGACAAGAATACCCAGGTCCTCTTCAGTTTCTTTTTCAATGATAGTGACTTGATTAAGAGAGTATGGATAAAGGACGTCTTGCTGACCACCATGCAGAACCGCACATTTGTCATAGGTGATCTTCATACACCATCTATCGCAAAACTCTGCCCTCTTGTCGAGGTCGTTTTGCAACTTTAATATGTCAACGACTTTGTGCAAAATTGATAGTGTCTTAGTGTTATCTGAATCTGGTAAAATGATGACTTCTTTAACCCATTCGCTTAATAACATTACAAGTACAGTTAAGGGAGAGTCCGGAGGGAAGAATTCGAAACATCCAGTTGTCTCCTACGTTCGATTACGTGGCACTGATGAATGCATGAACATTATCCTTAACAGCACTAGTTTTATTATTAAGTGGCCAGCTATATAGTTTGTTCCACATTATGTTTTCAGAAAACTGACTGGATGACGACTTGTTTCCTTGCACTAAAAGAGTGCAAAAACATGTGGATATTACACTTGTAGACTCAACATAGTTACTGTTAGAGTTTGCTAATGGGATATTTATGAATTTTTTTGCACTCGTAGTGAAGAAAACGTGGCGTCATACAGTCAGTTTTCTGAAAACATAATGTGGAACAAAGTATCGCAGCCTAGCTGCCTAAATACGCCGCTCTAATTGGTTTAACAGATTTGAAATCCCTGCCAAACCTGCCAGTAAAAGGATCAAATGTGTTACTATGAGAGACTAACCGGCTCCTTCAACAGGTATGCGATCTGTTCTGAAATCTCTTGGCACCTGCCATGATCAAAAGTTTTTTAGCTCAACCCCGAAAATTGCTACTCTCTCATTGGATGTCTTCTGTTCATCGAGTCACTTATTCATCTATATGAACATTAGGTTGTATATTTTGACGCAGGATAAACAATTATTAAAAAAAAAAACCTTTGGGTTATTACTTGACAATTTACAAGACAGTCTAGAAGCAGTTGGAAAGTGCACAAAGGCCATTCCACACCACATCGTTTTGTCTGTCATGTCTGTTGTCTGTTCATGCCTGACTCCTTTAAAAAAAATGTGACTTTCGTCCGTCTGACAGATGAGTGGAGTTGTCCGTCAACTAAGCCAAACTGAGTGACAGCCACACTTGTCTCGTTTGGTGCTCGAGGCCAAAATGGCGACTGCACACACAACCAAGGAAAACTATAGAAAGTTTAAAAAGAATACTTCTGAAATTAAGAGTACGTAACTAGTAGCAGCACTCGTACAAATTTCTCTTTGTAGCAAGAATGACTCATATTAAGTCAAACCTACATAGTTTGCCAATCGGACGATTATATTCCTTTTACCCAAGGAAAGTGGGAGTAAACGGGTCAGCGTTAGTAAGCAGACCGGTGAGGCAGTCAGAGTCTGGGTTTTGCAGCGATGCTTTGCTAGAAATGGAGACAGTCAGAGGACATGGTAGCGTTCTGATATGGCATCTGTTTTCCATGTTGAGTTAGTCCGAAGTAACATTGCTTTCCTCTAGGATGAGAACAGGCTGGGTGTGCGTCTTAATGGCACAAGGGATTCAGCAAAGCACTACGTGACGGCAGCAGCTCCACTTTTTATACGTATCTACCCATGGTAAAACAAATAACCATTATGAACTGCTATTTGTCAGTAAGTCAAGTTTTCAGACTTACTATACTCCGCTCTAAACCACATAACAGGGGCAATGAAACGAATGGTATTTACCTTTATTCCATTAAGCAATTCATTAGTCAATTTCACTCTCTGGTCTTTATTTTCCATTTGATGAACCTACGAAAAAACAGAATAGCTCACAAAAATGATACCTCATGCTGGCTATATACGAAATCAACACTACTGGCTTTAATAGCCAGCTTTAATAGCCAGCGATTTCGACCCTACTCGCCTTAATAGCAAGACGTCACTACCTGGTAATGTATCTGTGAAACCGCATTAGAGTTACTTACACTTCGAGGTAAATGACACTTCTGTGCACTAACAGGGGCTTATATATAGAGCCAGAGAACTCGAAACAATACCAAATAGGGTTATGAAAAAAGATCTTTGGTTCTCAAGCGGATGCAATGCTAAAAAAATTGTGTGGATCGACCGCTTTTATTTTCCGTCTTCTTGGGCACCAACTTGTTTTATGGTGCCTAAAACTAACCAGTTTCGATACCAAAATACACAATCTTGATTATAAAAAAATCAAAAATTGATTATTTTGAGAGCTGCTAAATAGAGTAGAACTCGATTATCTGAACACGTCGGTTATCCGAACACATCAGTTATCCGAACGCACATTCTCGGGAAAATTTCACTAATTTGACAGCATTCAGAAAAGAATGATATATTCAGCTCTCTTCCATAAAATATATTAAAGAAATAACACGATAGGCTTAAATTATGTTTACGGGAAAAACGTAAATACCTGCATGCTTTCTATCCTCTTCATTAGAACAAGGATGATGGGAAGTAGCAGTGCCACAACAGCAATGCCGGCCAGAACAGATGGTCCAAGTTGACCCCAAAGCAGGTAAAGAGCAATGCAAATTTGTAGGGGTGCTGACCAAAACACGTTCAAATACTCAACAAGATCCATAAAATACTGAACATCTACTGACATCAAATTAACAATTTCCCCTACAGTTGTGGAATGCCGCGCCACACCTGACAGATGTAATGCCTAAAATAGAAAACAGTAAGTGAAATAACTTGTTTTTCCGCATTTAACTATACTGCGTTAAAACTAAGAAATTGACGAAAGAAAAAATTAGACGTGAAACAAATAATGATTCCCCAGTCATCATTGAATATAAATTGTATTTCTTGATGATGGCAGAGATTGAGCTACGACCGAGAATAGCAGTCTGAAAAAGATGACCTGGTCGGTGAATGGATAGGGTGCTTGGATAAAATCCATGCCATTCTAGGGTGTAAGTTGACGTACGCTCTTTCAGCAACTTTCAGCGACCTAACGCGAACAAATAGTTTGGCGTTTACCATGATGAAAGGTTTGACAACTTTTTTTCGGAGAGGAAGAACCTGGCAAACCTGGAAAAACTACTTCCTGCTTCTGGGATGACCAGTAAGGTTCAAAATGGAGTCACTTTATCCATACGAGTATTAGTAAGACGACAATATCCCAAACGAGATAACCGCATGATTGCCGTTATCAGAAATGCCTTCATCGTGCGGGTACCACAAGCTTTCTGTTTTAAAATTCTCTTGTTCACAGGATCCTGGAATACAGAATTCTTCTTGGTGGATCTGTGTCTGCTTGGTGGACCTTCACAAGCTGGACAGGTTCCAAACACGAGCCACCAAGCAAGTCTGCGGTATTCAACACATCTCTTACTTACTGTGAATGACTGAATCGTAAAGCTTCCCACCCTTGAATATCACCATGTACGTGGTGAGCTTGTCATCACCCACCTATAACTACTTTTATCGAGCTCTTACAATTAACAAACCATTCCTCATCCTTATTGGCGATCCCCTAACCGGGAACAATGGTTCAAGTATTTCAAATGCTGATGCTCCTGTAACTGTTGAAAACTGTAACTCACGTTCTGCATCTGTAGCACTTGGAATCTTCCCCCACTTGACGTCGTCATGCCCTAATCCGGGCTCTTTTAAGACAAGTCTTGACTCATTTTTTTGTCTTTTACCAGGATCATTCCTCAGTTCCAATACAAGAACTGGTGGTGCATTCCCTCCTTAGCCTTAGCTTCCTGCTCGCATTTTCTAAAAGTTAAGGCTAAACAAAGTTAAATTCAAAAATCGTAGATACATCAGTAACAAATCATGCTCTTGCTTTAAATTAAACACTACAGGCAACAGCAAAATGGTTCACCACCAGGAGGCAGTGGTGTAGTGGTAAAAAAAAAAGTGGAGGAGCTGTAGATGGACAAAAAGTCTAATTTGTTATCACAATATTCGTGTGGGGAGTGAACACTTGTTTCTAGCAAGTTAGAATACCCATCCCCCCAAGTCCCCCTAAGTAACTCCAGTGTGACACGGCACAGCTCCCATCTGGAAATACGTAACATTTTCTTACCCCCGCCCCTCCCTCCACCAATTTGATCCATTTTTTTTATTAATTCGTTTTTACAAGGTGTACTTAGTACCTAGAGGGCATAATGACCAATAATGATTTTGAGAAAAGAAAATAATTTCAAGTTGTAAACAGAGAGTTAGACAAATAATTTAGCTAAAACAATTTAGCGAAAATTAGTATATTACGTAAAACTTTGTGATACTGCTCCCTCCCCCATCATAACAGATGGTAATAATTTGCTCAACACTCCCTTCCCCCCTCCAGGCGTTATGTAATTTGTGAATTCTCCTTTGCTGAACTTAATATTGGTATGATTAAAAAGTAAACGTTAATTTCCTACTGATTATTGTTCAGGCAGCATTATTATTATTAATACATTTGTCGCAACAGTTGATTGATAATGTAATGTAAGAAACAGCGGCGGTGAGTGCGAGGTGTTGAAGAGTGGAACCAAGTCAATCAGCGTGGGAAACATGGAGTTGGATACAAGGACAGAAGCGGTGGCCAGGTACAACCACACACACATTTCTGATTGATTACAGTCAGCAACGCAGCAACCATGTTACCATGAATTGTTGAATGCTGACAGTAGAACTGGCTCCAACAACAATACAGATGTTGCGGTTGCGGTGCTGGAAAAAAAATGCGAGCATGCCTCTGTTAAGAATAAATGGCAGAGGCCGGCACATCCCAAAAAAAAGTGACGGAGCGGCGCTTCCCCAGGAAAAAAGTGCAGGAGCGGCACTCCTGTGCGCTCCTGTACGACTACACCACTGCCAGGAGGTGAATCAAATCGAAGTGAATCAATCAATGCTGAATCAATGGTTCACTAGACACTAGGTCTATGCGTTCCTGCAGTCACTAGGTCTATGCGTTCCTGCAGTCACTAGGTCTATGCGTTCCTGCAGGGACCAGATCGGGATTGTCAACAGCTAAAACAAACTGTTGTATATTTTGCCTGGAATTGGATTGAGACATTAAAGGGCATTAAAAATGCTTTGTAGAAATTCTTACAGTTAACCTTAATCTAGTTTTCTCCAATTCAGTTGATTATGAAGGTGACTGGAATACCTTTAAAGCCTGCAGTTATGATAAATTATGTTAGCGATTATGTTAACAGAACACAATAACAACTCCTACTGAAGTTAAGAACTGTAGCCCTGTTGTTCTTACTTTTTAATTCAGCAAAACTACACACAATTAGGTTGAGTTAAATCCTGTATTTGGGTGACAAAGAATACCTTTACATAACATGCTTACAACCTTCCCTATACGACATTTCGGGATCAAATATTGTTTATGATTGGAGTGAAGCAAAGGCCAAAGGCCGAGCGGAGCTCCGTTTATGAATACACTTGAATGTAATGATTGTAATAGCATTACGCAATAACGACTGCATCAATTAAAACCCGATTTTGCACATCGATAGCGATACACCCAGAGGTGGTTTGTAAAAAAAATAATAATAAATCGGGCATGTTGTTGACGAACAGTGACGCAGCTACGAAACAGTGACGCGCTATGAAAGCATACGGAGGAAAACACAAGATGCGATGAGCAACCGAAACGATGAGCCACAACACTGTCTCCAATGCATTCGCAAACAACTCCTTCTGCCCGATGTATTGTTTCATGATTTTAGTTTTCAATAAATATTTAGCCACTTTAATTTATTGAAATATAATTAATTTAATTTTAATTTAATTAATAAATTAAATTTAATTATCTACTTAAAAAACCAAAGTCTGGAAACTGCTCATCAATACCGTCCAATGGGCAACCAATGGTCAGAGGGTAACCAATGGTCAAGGCTAGTTCACTCTTGTGAGCATACTCCTGTAATGAGACAGCTTAAGGGCTCGTAGCGGTCAGTTTTAACATCTCTGAGCGATCGGTTTGTAACTCGTCGGATTCTATACAGGGAGTGGAGCTTTCGGAGAAGACATCATACTCATCCGGTGCATAGCTGTAGGGCTTTCGGCTTATATGTGTGGTGGTTATCTCGTGACTCTGCCATCATCAGAAGTTTCTCTTTACGGGTTCGTAGCAGCTAAATGTGGCTGTTTTATTCAGCAGTTTAACTCCACGTTATTAACTCTTCGGCACCATTGGCATTGGACACGGAGTCTCGTATCTGAAGTGCCATCTTGAGGCAAAAAGTGCCGATTCCTTGGTTTTTGAGTTGTATCCATACGGACACCATCACTGTTGCTACGACGTTTGATATTTTGGTTACACAATTGATACGGTATGGCCAACAGGTGGTCGGTGACTGAGCTCCTTGATGTAGAGGCAGAGGGAATAATTCTATAGTTAGCATCCACAAGACGTTGTTCCATACGGGCTGGCATTAGGTTAGCTTCTCCTCGTAGAATCTGAATAACACCTTGCCACCTTTGGTGTTTCACCTCACGTAAGACGTAAAGTACATAGTCACTGTCCGATACCTGGCGTCCTACATTATGACAAATATGACGTAATCCTTGGACACGAGACAATTAGTCGCAACCAATAGGAAAATTTATTATCGATTGGGTGATGTGGGCGAATTGAAGAATTATTGCGACGCCTCCTGGAATTCGGTAGAAGGCAGTAAAGGTGTCAGTGGCATTTTAATCATGTTAGGCGCTTCGCCTGTAGTATGGAGCATTAAACGACAACTCCTCGTCGCGCACGCAAGTGGTGAAGCGGAAGGCAGTGCCATGTCACACCTAATGAAGGAACTAATTTGTTCTCGGTGATTGCTTGCAGAGACCAGCCCTGCAACTTTGACTTTTCCAATCGCAGTGTACACGGACTCTCGTTCTGCTATGGATCTCCACATCTGCTTTAATTTCTGTCCGAGTACCGAGATGCCAGCTGATCCCCTTACGAAGACTGTGACTGATCCTAGACTGATTGAAATCATGAAATTGTGTTTTGCTCTTTATTCTGATTAATATTCACTGACTGACGTATTTTGTATTACCGATATAGTGACTATCAACTTTATGCTTACCGATTGTGTCACATATAATTGAGTGATTTTATGATCTTTTGTTGCTTTGGTGAAGTTTCACATTGCTAGCCTTTATCTGTTACATTTCGCTGATAGGGTTTCTCATGCGGGGCATGTAAAATCGTCTACCATTTCGAAATTGATTATTTTTCTTTGGTCCTTTTCTTCGATGTGTAAACGCTGTTTTGCGTCATTGTTGTTATCTAATATTTCAAGTGTGTGCCTTGTGTTGAGGTTTCAGCATTTTTGTATTCTTGCAATTTATGTCGTTGTTTGCATGCGATAATTAGATAGCTGTTGATTTGTAATCAGTAAAGCCTTATTAGTGCTTATAAGAGGGGAATGTTGTGGCAGGTACGTACGATAATCACGTATGATGCTGTACTGTCCATTGTTGGGGCTGCATATTGTTATGAAGTTGTTGGCGGTTGGAGAATTGCGGATGTTTTACTTTTGCGTAAAACGTGGGCTAACTTTCATGTTGGCCTGGGCCCAAACAAAAGTATTTATGTGAACTACAAATGGTGTATTCAATCCAAGCATCCATGAGACCTCCACCCAACATATTATCTGCTGAAAAATCAAAGTCGGAAAACCGCTCGTTGCAACCGCCATCAATACCGTCCAGTGGCGTGCTACGAAAGTAAATGACAAAGAAACAAGATGTGATGCTGCAACCGAAGGGATGAGTCATAACGCTGTGTCCAATGCAACACGGGTTTTTTTGCATTCGCATTAATTGACATTAATTTTTTTTAATAAATGTTGATGCAACTTTAATTTATATGTGTGATTTAATATATAAGTTAATTTATATGTGTAACTAATAATCGCTTCGCTCCATTTTGTCGACAGTGTAATTGATGAAAGCCTAGTGGTATATTTGTTAAACTGTCCAACACATTTTTAAAAAAGTTACCAAAAAAAAAACCTTTTGGATACCATTTTGGGTAGCTATCTTCGATTCTAGGCTTTCTGTACAAAGTCAGCCGAAAAATCAATCAAACATTTATGTGGTCAGTTAAAAGTGCTTCCGATGGATGTATACTATGTCTTAATCGTGAGTTTATAAAACTGCTTTCATGGGTTTATAAAACCCGGTTCACGACACATGGTCTAATCTACAACATAAGTCCTTACAAATGCTTGAAGTAGTTGGTATTTATTGTCTAACCACAGCCCAAGGAGAGACAGTGGCCACATCATGAAAATCGGCTCCCACGAAAATCACATTAGGGCTTATTGAAGATTTAATCGCTAAATAAGTCTGAAAATAAGTGTACACGACAATAAAAACGGTACTAATTTACTAGAGTGGAACTCGGTAATTTCTCTGCACTGCCCTCTAGGGGATGTCTAAAATTATACTAGCATCCTGTTATATTAGTCGTGGTTGGTACCTGAGGTGGTTAGAGGTGTAGGCCACACTGTTGAATGATATTAATTCCAATGTTTTTATGCAATAGGTGGTCTAACTTGATGTTTTAGAGTTCAAAATGCCAAACAATGTCAAAGTCATAATACAAGAAGATCAAACATGACGATCACTTGTTTGTGATAGTTATCCAAGCCAACAATAACATGGATTAAATGCTGGTGGGAGACACGCCTGTTGACAGTATGTTGCGTGGTATAATAAATACCATTTAGAATGCAATGTCCTTGACACGCACAAAATAATGTTGCACATGCTCCATCTGGCGTTCAGAACAGCACACTAAAAACATGAGCCTCTTGCCAATGATCAGCCACAACCCACCCTAATGACATTTTTCTCGTCTGGAACTAAGAAAGTTTGCTTAGGTGAATTTTAAATGACCCCATTTAAAAAAATATTAATACGCAGTTGCAGAATGGCTTCGGGCGTGATCGTTACCTTATAAAGGGAGAATAGTCATGAGGGGATTTTCCATTAATTGTATTCTTGTCCATACTGCTTTTTTGTTTACAATATGCACATATTTCAAGGTTTTTCAAATCATTATTGCTAATAATGAACTTTCTACTAGCCAGGTAAACATACAAAATTGATCCATCGTGATTTATTGATACACCGTAGTAGAAATACAATAAGATCGTAGGTTGCTTACTTTCTACATGTTTTGCCACTTGCGGTGTGAATCGATAAAAATGTCACTAGTAAATTAAAATATACAGAACACCAATGAGATAGCAATACGAAGCATTATAGAATAGGTTTTTAGTTCCTGGCAAATGATTAACATAACCTTAGGTTAAAGTCACTTGAATTTGCAGCTACCAAATGCTACAAAATGATCTGTGTGTCGGGAAAGGGAGATTTAATCATGCGAGAATTCAGTAGAGTTTGCAAGCAATTAAAATCACTTGTACTTACTTTTGTGTAAACGGCAGCTATCATAACTGAGCGTAATTTTATGGCAATAGAGTATGATCTATGAAAATGTTGCGTGTAAATTAAGGATTGGAGTAGCGATGCAGTAAAAATGATAGCTCCATACAAAAAGCCGTGCCATACTGGCTCATCACTTGCTATAAACTTAATTAACAATCTGTAAAGAAGGATTAAACATCGTTTTAGCTTTCTCTTGGTTAGGTAGAAACGTAAACTGCAACATAATACAGTCAAACTTCATTTTAACGATACTCTTTACAACAGTAACCGTAAAAAAAAATGGAATTCTTGAGACTTCTGACTGCTCTAGTGTGGTTGTAACGTTGGGGTGTCGAATTAATTGCAATGAATCATCCATTATAAACACTGAGGCTTAGTATCGCCTACTTCACGAGCTTAATGCTTCACTCCGAATGTTTCGTTACAAGTGAGCACCCTCTGGCGGTGCTTTACCGCAGATATATATACAGGGTGGGGCTGAAAGGACGGAACACCCTTCGCAATCAAAGATGGTTAATGTTAGGATAATGAAACTTTGCATAGTATGTAGGCGA
>JAHWFP010030872.1:0-15879 GCA_023313725.1 Lithobius niger
CTGAGGGGTGCTAATTAGGTCGTCAGTTTTTTGTGGACCACTCTGTATTGGCCATGCTTAGGTAATACGAACAACTTTATCGAATATCATGAAATGTTAAAATCAGTTAATGTTGCCTTTTTTTTTTCTTTTCTTTCATGACTGGTAAAGATATTCCGCTTGACCAAATGAAGCCCAATCAGTTTTGGCTGCCAAGAATTCGCATTCGATTTTACGCTGAAAATGCGGAGAATTTTGCCCATCGGCTTATGAGTGCCATCAAAGGTAATTAAGCATTTTATTGTTTAAAAACTTAATTTAATGCTGCTTTATCTTTTGACTGTTAAATTCGTATGTGACTTATGCAAGTTTTTGCGACAGTCTGTAACCTAACAACTATTTCGCCAATTGGGGTGAACGTTTTTTTTTTTTTTTGCTCACTCACCACTAGCAACAAATAGTCGATTCCAAAAGGTAAAAGTATAAATTTAAAAAAAATCTGTTAAGTTCTTTAAATTGCTCTTAGTTTCAGGTAGGTAGGTTCAAATAGTTTGGTTCAAATAGTGAGGTTCAGATATTTGCTTGCCCGTGAGATTCAGTGGCAGGGAATGGTGTACCCAAAGTGTAAATTTGAATCCTTTTTTTGATACCGTTTAAGATGCTACACGCAAAGAGTTTTCAATTATTACTTTTATTATTATTATTATTTAGTAGTTTTTAAAAGGTACAGTATGCAAGTTTTTTCAATATACAAGTGTTTGCCTCGTGTGCCTTTTAACATTTAACAAATTAGTAACATGGAATCCATTAATAAATGGATTCAATTTGGAAGAACAATACAAAATGGCTTGACTGTAACTTAACTGCAAAATAACAAACCCTTAAAACAAATACAAATAGAAATTTTGCACTTTTTAACCCCACACACTTTGTCACAACTTTAGCAGTTCCCCCTAGAAAATAAAGTCACAAAAGTCGAACATACCCCACCCTTAACTCGCCTCTCGATGAAGCGGGAGACAATTCCGGCAAATTTGAAATCTTATTAATAAAATAAGTAGATTTGGGTCAAAACTATCTGCCGACTATTTATTTTTTGTCTTCATCCCGTTTGGAAGTTATTTTGCATGGTAACGACAAAATTAACTATCACGACGTAAATTTAGTGATTCCGTGTGCAACCCCACAATGCCCGGAACAAGAAGATCGCCAGAAAGGATGGTGATTTCAGGGTTTATTCCAGGGCCACGCGGTCTGTCCTTAAGATATGTTATCCAGTGGTTCAAGGATGCTCTAAAGCCTTGTTTGCATTACAGTCTCTCCTCTCCTAACCATGGTGACCACTCACTTAACTTGAAAACGAAGACGTTCGTTCGCATTACCAAATTACTCTCTCATAAACCCATTTATTTCAACCCTTTTCCCCTCTACATCGTCCTCCGCCACCCCCTACACACATGCACGGTCTCTCCCAAGTCTCGCCTAGATTTTTGTATTGCACAGTTAAAAGCTATTCGTTCGCATTTGCTTTTCACCCCTGTGCCCTAGCCCTGAGGGCACAGCTCACCTAGCTAGGACAGCGAAAGGACCTCTCAAACATTTAAGAGAGCTCCCCTAACTTAGGCAAGACAGACGTCATTCGCACTACAGCTCTCCTCCCTCAATTAGGAGGAACCAGACGAAGTTAGGAGAGGAGAGATGGTAATGCGAACAAGGTTTAAGTCGGGCTTCTAGCAAGATGGCACACTTCAGGGAGAGCCGTGGCTGGTCAGGGGACCAGGCCCCAGAGTGAGGATGAGAGGGGCTGCAGGACCTTAAGTACCTAGAGCTGCAGCCAGTACCCACCAAAGATGTGCAAGGTACTTCCTGTTGTATATCCTGGTATCCCATGAGCCACATCTGCTAGCAGCTACCCCTAGGTGCAGGCAAGGCTAGACCCATCCGGACCACTGTTCTCCAGGGACTAGACCATACAACAGAGTACATAGCATAACTGGAATACATTAATAAAGATACAGAATATACAGAATACATAGCATGGAGCCATAGTATCAAGGTAACGAGGCCCACAAATGTCCTAGCTTAAGGAATAGGAGGAAGCTGTGGAAACCGTCGTTGCACCTCTCACTTTGCATCAACCCCCGTAAATCCCCTCCCCATAGTATGACGTCATTTGTGTACGGCATTTGTTTTACCACTGATATGCTAGTGTGTGTGTAGGCGGGTGCGTGTGGGTGCTGGTTGCCTTCCTTGTTTAAAACAAATGCAAAGGTTTTTTATTTTCAAACTAGACTTCATGTTGTTCGGCGAAATTTCGTATTTAGTAATTAGATCGCGATCGAGCAGTTAACCAATCCAATTCTTCGTTCGTTCGTTTACTCGATCCATACCATTCCAAGTACACGACAAGGGCTCTTTTGAAATCCAAGTTAATTTGTTCAGTGCTTGAATTTCTATGCAAACTAAAGAAGGTTCGTTTTTCTAAACATCAATACCATTTCCAATTAACGAATCCACTTGTCGGCTGTACTCCGGCTTTGCAGTATCCATGGTAACCACAGGAGGTAGACTGATGTTTACGTAGGTGAACTAATGATTAATTTAATTGCTTCTATTCCCAGAAGACAAATATTTCTCGTAACTTCACTATGGCAAAGCTTTTAAAACTAGGCTTCATTGAAGTAGAAAAATTGAATTGCTTTTCGTATTATTGTTAAAAAAAACCGCTTAGGCATACTAAATACGGATTTATACAAGCCATAAAAAACTCAATGCTGTAAAGGAACGAATGGGGAAAAAATACATGTAGGCCGTCAGCCTAATACGTGTAATTTTACTAATACGTGTAAAAAGAATCTCCATCATCCCAAAAAGCAAGCTAGAGCTTGTTTTTACATGTATTAGTGTGACGACGATGGCTTAACGTGCGTTTTTCTTGTATCTCTTCTTTTAGAGCATTAAGTTTTTTTTTTTAAGGCTTACAAAGCTGGATCTACTTTTACTCGTATTAGAGCGACGCTGATGGTGAATTCGTCGTATATCTATTCCTGTAGAGCATGTAGCTTTTTTAAGGCTTACAAGGCTTAAGCCTCTTGTACTCGTGTTCGTGCGATGCTGATGGTGAATTTGTCCTTTTCTTGTATCTGTTCCTGTAGAGTATTTAGCTTTTTTAAGGCTTACAAGGCTTAAGCCTCTTGTACTCGTGTTCGTGCGACGCTGATGGTGAATTTGTCCTTTTCTTGTATCTGTTCCTGTAGAGTATTTAGCTTTTTTAAGGCTTACAAGGCTTAAGCCTCTTGTACTCGTGTTCGTGCGATGCTGATGGTGAATTTGTCCTTTTCTTGTATCTGTTCCTGTAGAGTATTTAGCTTTTTTTAAAGCTTACAATGCTTAAGCCTCTTGTACTCGTGTTCGTGCGATGATGATGGTGAATTTGTCTTTCTTGTATCTGTTCCTGTAAAGCATTTAGCTTTTTTAAAGCTTACAAGGCTGGAGCCTCTTGTACTCGTGTTCGTACGACGCTGATGGTGAATTTGTCTTTCTAGTATCTGTTCCTGTAGAGCATTTAGCTTTTTTTAAGGCTTACAAAGCTGAAGCTTCTAAGACAACTTTAAGAATAAAAATTAAGCTTTTCGTGCACTGTAGGGTGATCACAGTACTGATTTAGGACTTCAGGCACTCCAGGAACCACCACGGTTCCTGGCTGCAACTTCCTAGTTTTCAAGCAAACAATACTTAACCCAACTCACGCTTTTCCTAGGTGAGAAAATTTCGATTTGCAAAACCCTGTCAGGAATTTAAACCCCAAAATTCAAACCTAGTCAGGAATTAACATACCAGCCATGTAACTAGCCGTGTGAAACTGTAACAATAAAGCATTATAGTGTCCGTGGCCCATCTTGAGTTCGCTCCAGGCTGCACACAAATAATCGATTGTACGTGTTTGGTCGCAGAGTGCCTTGTTGATATCCAAAGTAGTTACAAAAACAATGGTGGCCGTCGGTTAAAGCCGCCCCCTCCAGGAAGACGTGGCCGATCACAAAATAAGTGCAGGACTCAAGATACGCCGCGCACACTATAATGATGCATTAAAATTCCATCAAGCTCTGACATCACCATAGTGCGTGCTAGCAGCATTTTTAGCTGCATTATAAAAAAAAATTAGAAATCAAGGACTGCGATAATGTTTTTTATCATCCATATTTTGTTTCATACAGGGTGGTTCACAAAAAACTGACGACCCCAAAGTCCAACTTCTCTAGTTAGCACCCCTCAGAACCAGGAGAGGACAGAAATCTTCCCGTTTCATTAGATTTTATTTCTGTACCCTGCTGGTTCTGAGGGGTCCTAACTAGAAAAGTTGGACTTAGAAATTTTGGGTCGTCAGTTTTTTGTGGACCACCCTGTACATATTCGAAATTAAAAAAAAATATATTTGAGAAACAAGTTTACATATTTCGAATTAAAAAATGACGGCAGCAGAAATAAAACCTTGATGCTGTGTTCCTTTTTCCCCACTCGTCCCCGAAGGTTGGAGCTGGTCGACAGTAGTAGCTCTTGAATTCGTGGATTATGTAATAAGCATTACGTTCTTTAAAAAAATGCTGTCTATTATCGTCGCTCCAGAAAACAATTGAAAATAAGATAATATCCAAATTAAATTAATCTCCAAACATGAACCAGTCTTACAAATAATGTACAGCACCTTTTATTATAATACTAAGGCAATTAAAAACGTGACTATCTTGTTGTTGGGGGTGGGGGGGGGGGGTCTTTATTTCCATCATAAAAAATGTGCTGTTTTCATATCTGTGACTTGCTTTTTTTGTTTCCTCAACTGCGTGGAAATCGGCTTTGAAAACTGTTCATGGTGACACAGTTCATGGTGACACAGTTCGATCAGGCAAACTGACCAGAAAAAAATCTAGGTCGGAAAAAAAACCGTAAAAGAATAACATATTTTGCGTCATATGCAGTATGAACAAAGTGATGTGCAGGTCAAGAAATTGTTGGGTTTGATCACGTGGCTGCATGCACGTAAAATCAGACCTGTAGGTTTCAAAAGGCTGCCAAACATTAGCGTTTCAGAAACAAGGTTCGTGGATTAAGGTGAGATGGTAGCCCTATGCTTTTCTATGGAGAAAATAGGGCATATTTATGTTCCTTTTTTTTCAGAAACAGTAGTAGATAGAACTTTCAATTTTTTTGTAGTTTTCCGAAAGAATTATACGTTTCTGGAGAATGGTTTTTCAGAAATAAATAGTAAACTTCGATTAAAATTTAATTAATGTTGCGAATCAGTAACATAGACACCAAAACCAGTAAGTTTGTCAAAACATCGTAAACACAGTAGTGTCCGTCCATAAGTACCATATGAACACCCCTACAAAACACAACACTCTGATGAATAGTTTTGAAGAAAAAGGAACATAAACTTAAAAGATTACGATTTTCGGCAATCCGCAATCGAACTTCGGCGCAACACATACAATTAAAGAAATCGAATTGTCTAAAAACTGCCGTATTGGTAATTTAAATGGAAAAATTTACAGTTTTTGTATTAACCTGTGTAGCCACATAGATACGAACGTACGCCTTCAACGTATAACAGCGAAAAACTATGTCCCAGCGCGAGCTTTGTGAAGGGGTCCCGGGGACCCCGAGCAAAGCGAGCAATCACAGCCCGGTGTTCAGTGTCGTTGGCTCCAAACCAAGAGAATGCCGGCTCGAATCCCGAGAACCGATCTAAGTACCATATAGACATTAAAAAAAGGGTCTGAAAGTTTTTTCGGGCGGTTATGGGTTAATTGGTATAGTGTGAGCCCCAATACATATGTTTAAACAATAAAAAAACATGGAAAATTTTGTTCCAATGGGCCCCCCCCCCCCCCAACTACCATCTTACGTTAAGCGAGCACAGCACGTGATTTCCAAGTATTGGAAAACTTTTCAGTGCTTTTCTCGCTTTATGTCCTCAATTTTTCATTGGGCCTTACTCCTAACCTTCGTTGAAACCTTACTTCCGAAGAAGGCTGCATACAGAAACGTAGGCAAACAAGCAAATCACGCGTTTTGAATGATGTACATGAAATACAGACATGAAATACAGAATGTGATGAACAATTGTGGGCGACAGCTGCAATCAGCTTGAGTCCAAATAATAGGTACTTGGATTTTGTTATACTCTGGAGATAAAGAATGAAACATAGCTCGACGCCAATGGAGTGAGCCAAGCGAATGAAATGGCTAGTAAATGATGCTATTAATACATATCAAGAAACATAGTAGTGCTTATGTTGCTGCTGTTTTTTTTAAAGAGTGCTAGACATAACCCTAGAGTGTTGTCAGTTTGATGAAATGTCAGTTTATCGAACATCAAATTACTCCAGGGCTAATTATTGCAAAGCTTAACTGGCAGAATACATGTTTGTTGTAAAAATTCGGCTCACTACCAGACTGTCTTTTTTTTGTCTGAGTAGAGAGAGCGAAACGTAGCGTATAATGGCCACCACATTGCAAAATGTTGGTCGGGTGGTTGCACTTTTGTAGTCTGGGTGAAGCCCAAGCGATAGGTCGGATTGAAATTAAATGTGCTGCATCATTGTAAAGCCACAAAAGTATTGTTGACGTCGAATTTTCTGTAATTCGATAAATATTTCAAAAGAAATTATCGATATAATACTCTATACAACTTGGAATGCGAATAGTTACGAAATTGTGACGTAACTTACACCGTACTGTTGGTAACCAACTGAAATTAAAACATCGTTTTATCCGTATAGCTAATAATCTTTTTCAACATACTTCAACAAAATAATAACATTTGATTATCACATTGTAATCATCACATTGTACCATTACAGAAAGGTATAGGTGATCTGAAAAACAAAAGAATTGCCATTAATGCCACTCATATGCTTCATTTGAAAAGAACCTTGCAGATATTCCCTTCAATATGGCAACCAAAAGTGGCTTTTACACTAGAGCAGGAATCTCCCATTTAATACCTCAAATCGCCGTAGCATTATGAAGCTGTTTTATACTTGCCACATCGTTTGTTTTGTTCACTCCACTGGCTTCGATCCATGCTTCATAGTTTTTTTTATTATCTCCAGAACATCACAGAATCGATATACATATTATTTGGACTGAGCTAACAATAATATTCGTTCATCACATTCAGTACCACATCTGCATTTCATCTGCATCATTCAAAACTTACGTGCTTGCGTGTCTGTAAACTACCTTCTCCAGAAGTACGGCTCCTACGAAGGTGTTGAGTAACGCTAAATGAAAGATTGAGTAAGCAAAGAAAGAAACTATATGAAAGGTTTACTATGTTTGGGAATCACTCCGTGTGCTTGCTCAATCCACGCACCTACGTGGAAAAGTTGCTTGCTAGCATATTGGGTGGAACCCAACTTACAGTTAGTGACTTGCGTGATGCATATATGCAACAAACGGTTGATGAGGAAAACAGGAAAGTTTAGACATTTAATACACTTCGTGGATTATGTTTGGCTGTCACCAGCCATTTTATTTAGATGTTTAAGCCAATAGAACACTAGCCTATTCCTTTGGTGTCGGCGGCCACTTACGGTCCGGCACTTACTTGTTGATTGTTGCCATCTTGATGGTTTTCGTCGTCGTTTCCATCTTCCGCTTGACATTGTGCGTCAATTGGGCGATAAGTCTGTCCTCCTGTCCGGTGTTATTCAATTTTTGCAGGAGGTACAGATGTATGACAGGATTTAGATTAGGAGTTTGAATAATATCTCTGTAATGTGTGGTGCAGTGGCAACCCGGACCACTGCACTGTGACTGAGGTTGGCGCTAATGACCAAGCTGTCGACGCGCCATTAAGCCTCAATCCCCCCCCCCTATTCCTTTGTTAACGATTCAGTATGTAGAGTACTAGCAAAACAGGTGTTGAACATATTTCCAGTGTTGAACCCCTTTTGAAATGTTTCAAGGTAATGGAGTTAGGCTAAACAAGTATAAATTCTAAGTTGATTGAAAAGGTGTTTTATTTGGCTCATCGAATCTCGAAAGGTGAAATTTATTCCTTGGTGGAAAAGGTGGAAGCCAAAGTGAGGTGCCACGACTGGTGTTGCAGTTACATGGGTTTGTTGGGATCAAGGCACTGAAGGGTTTTACCACAGCTGCAGGGTTTGCTGCAACACATACACTGACTAATGGACGATAAGGATAAGTTGAAGTGGATATCCAAACATGAAGAGGCATTTAAAAAGGCCACAGCATAACTGAGTTGAGTTCCAACTCTCTTGGAACGTATTAAGTATGACCAATCGTGTGATGCATGCCTGTATGGTGTGGGATCCGTTTTAAGCCACATCGTAGAGAATGACGTGGAAAAACCTGTTGCGATTGGGTTTCATACATTGTCAAAAAGTGAGTATAACTATCATGCACTGATCGATAAAGGAGGCCCTTTCAATAATATTTAGAATTAAAAAGTTCCAACAGTATTGACTAGCCAATATTTACGATTATAATGGACATACACCCCTATGAGACTGTTTGACCCAATTCGAAGAATCCCAGACGTATTGTACCATGGGTGCAACGTGCTTCTTGATGTCGTTTGTATGCAACTACATTTTTTTTTTACTTTTGTTTTATCGGTACTGTAATGCAACCCACGAAAATCCTCACACGTTTGGCTTCTATATTGTATCACGTGAACCTGCAATGTTGCATTAGTTTTTTTATGTTGCGTTGTTGTTCTTTAAACACTCATTAGACGAATAAGTTAATCCTGCAATACAGAGACTCCATTTACTGAACTGAATGTGTGCTGAATATTTCATCGCAATGTTTCCTCCATATAAACTTGCTGAAAAACTTCTATTTTAGTTTAGGGCTAGAAAAAATAAAATGTTTCTTGACAACTTGTCTACCAGAAGTAAGGATGGGGGGAGTGTAAGTAATTTTATTCATCCCCGCACATATTTAAAATGTACTGCTAGAAGAAATGTTTGTTGACAGTTTGTCTACAGGTGGGGGTTTCCATGAGAAAATCGCCATCCAGTTTTGTTTTGACTTTAAGGGAGTACGAACCCAAACTGGATAAGAGGCAACAACTATCGAAGGGTATAGTAATTATTTATCACAGCAAAAAGCCTGTGAGATTGGCATGTGATATCTCACGCTGTGCACAGCATGGACCTTTTTGTAGTAATCCATTGTGCAGAATTGCAGAAACTGGAATCCAGCAAACTTAACCATCGATTTTTTTGTCTTATTTGCAGCTCGTGATGTTGCTGAAAATGAAATTCGTTATTGGCTGTATGTGGATGCTATGCCAACGGAAGGGATGAGTTGTATTTCTGACAGTGCAGTCAAACGAATCGTCAAATGGGCTACTAATGCCCGTAGTTTCCTGTTTTGGGAAAAGTAAGTGAATCGCATGAAATGATGCATGTGTGTATTGACTAGTAGTCGTACCCGGCTTCGTGCAAAATTTTGTTTCACAGTGCTCCTCCGGTGTTTGGTTTTAAAAGTAATTTTACCCTTTCACTGTGACGGGTACTTTTTCTTCCTGTGGCGCTCCCCCTTTCCTCCGATCCTCTCTGTCACCCTCTCAAATTCCCTCTCCTATCCTCTCCTTTCCCTCTCCTATCCTTCCCTTCTTCCTACCCGTCCCTCTCCCCTTCCTTCCTTCCCTTTGCTACACATACTTGAATTTGGATGGATAGTTGAATTAAATACTGCCTTTCCCCTCCCCTGTCTCCTTTTGCAAATTTAGCAAAAATTCATTCGGTCTCCATTCCAAACAACAACAAAAAATTACCTTTTAGGTTCTCTTAATGGGTAATCATATTAATAGTAACAGATGTACTTTCTCACGCTGTCAATCTCTTTAGGTATTTGAATGTCTCACGCTCTTTAGGTATTTGAATGCCAGGAGAAGGGCTAACAGAAATTGACCAACACAGGACATTTCCCATCCTACGTCCCCACTGCCAGTCTATCCCAGTCAGTTTGGCTTGAGAGATCCGTACCGTGTGATAAAAACCCGTGCTTCTTGCATGACGTTGCCACACCAGAAAATTGTTCGCCCTATTCATTGTTTACTTGCTGCGATACTTTTCCGTGTCTTGCTATGAATCACTGTTTTGTAATGTAAGTTGATGCACGGTGGTGCTGGTGACGTCACGCTAACGTATCCCCATGCTAAAAGTGTAGTCGTTATATATGGTTAATCGGAAAACCCGCATACGTCCCCATGCGTTATATTTGATAACCCACACCTTCTTTGATAACCCACCCTTTTTTGATATCTCACTTTTTTACGGGGTCTACGCAATTCTGCACACCTTGAATGACTCATAGAATGACTCATTTTTCATAACTACACAACACATATTCAACCAGCTCAACCCATTGCAAAACCAGTATAAACAGGCACATTTACGACTGGTGATATTTTTCGTACACAAGAAAAAAAAGAAGTCGCAAGCTAAGCCTAACCCGGCAAGTCCCGACGGTACGAAAACAGGCTACTGACATTTTAAAATTAATAAACCGATATGAACAACTACGACCCAAGCCCACAGTGCATTTTATACTCTAATCTTATTTAAACTTTTAAAGTAGAAAAAACACGGCCTTACCTTAAACACAAAATTCGGTAACTGGGAAAGTGAAAAAAAAAATGTCTTTCCCTTATCACTGACTTACCTAGGCAGGAAGTTTCTAAACCAGAAGGTTCCGTTCTGGAATTTACATCCGTCGTATGTAATAATTTTTAAATTCTTAAATGCACAAATAAAATTTACAAATAAAAATGTTAAAAAATTCAAATAAGTCGATAAGTTAGCTTGACATCACACCTTACTATTAAACCACATATTAATAGTTGATTCCTATTGAATAATAGGATTCGCTTGAGTAATAGGATTTTAGGTGTATTTCAAAGTGTTAGTAGCCTAGTTGTCGTACCGTCGGGACAAAACGTTACCAGGCTAGGCTCAGCTTGCGACCTTTTTTTTCTGTGTTGGTACCGTGAACAATGTTGCCAGTCACAAATGTACATGTTTACCCTGGTTTTGCAATGGGGTGTCTGAATTTATGTTGTTTAGTTATGAAAAGTCGGTCATTATGACACGTGGTAGATTAGGGGTGGTGTACACCCCGTAAAAATGTTAGATTATCAAAAAAATGTGGAATATATCATAAAATTATTCGAAGAAGAATGTTATTTGTGTAAACTCTACAGGTTAGTAATTTTTTTTACATGATTTCGTTTTATTATTCCTTGTATACAAAATTAAATTCGGTAAGACACAATGTGTCGGCTTACAAGCTTAAATATGTAGCCAGACATTTTCTTAAATTGGCCACAACTAAAATAATCTTGTTAACCAGGATGTATAACTGCACTACCTGTCATGATCAATCCATCATTGGCGTGTAGTCGATGGGGCATCGCAGGAAAATGGACTAGTTGCTCCCCTACAGTCATACAATCATCGTTCAGTCGACAGCTCAAGCAACCATGTAGCAACACATACTCTCATCTAAGGGCAGGTTTACGCAACCACTCGCTTTTGCATTCTCGCAGCTAGAAGCTAGAAATCGCCTCAAATTCCAACATGGCGGCGGTTTTATATCTGCCGCCTCGCAACGAAAACAGCAAATAACGTGAGTTCAGAAGCGTTTGGGAAAATTGTTTCGTCATGAGGAATTCTTTATATTATTGGCACGGATTATAAGACTGCAAGTATTTACTTAAACGATGTCTGATTTAGCTAATCCATTTAGCGTCGTTGCCATGGCAATGTCACCTTTGCCATCGCGATTTGAGTTCTAGCTGCGAGAATGCAAAGGCGAGTCGCTGCGTAAACGCGCTCTATGGGCAGGTTTACGGAACGACAATTTTCTCGCTCACTAAATTTTACTTGGTTAATACTAAATCTGCCGGCTGCTTCTCCCCTTTACCGGAGCAAGCGTCTTGCGAGATGTCTGTGCATAACCATGGCAATGACGTGGATACAGACTTTCTCCTCCTGCCTCGCGGCATGACTTACGATGCATGCTACACGACAGCGTCGAATTATGACAACAAGAAAACAATTTTTACTGCAGTACAAGCCGACGGACTGTTTTCTTGATTTATATTCAATTCGATAACTCCGAAATGGACGCTATGTTGGATTTTGAATTCTCATTGAGAGCAGCTATTCATTTTACCATGGTGTGATCAGCGCCAGACGCTGAAATGACAACAATGTTGTAGCAGTGTTTAAAATTACTGTTGTTATATTTTGTTCTTTATTCGTGTTATTTATAATACATTTAATTATCTATTACCGCATTCATTTATGTAGAAACTAGAAACTAATCGTAAATACATAATGGTTGTCTAGAAAATAGCGTTCAGCAAGCGAGAAAGTCTAGGTGCGTGAACGTGCCTTAACTGCGCATTTACAGTGCGATGGTAAGTGTGTTTCATGGCTCTAATAGGCAAGTTGTTGTGAAATTTGCTGCTAAAGTAGGGAATTGATTTATGTAGTTGCTCTTTTGAAACAACCAAAAGTTTCAGAAAGACGTCTACTAGATAAATCTAATTTCTACCTTGGTAGCAAATTTCACAACATGCGTTTTAAGATCAATGAAACCATAATTTGCACATATTCTGAAACATCTGTTTGGGTTGTTCACTAAACTAAAAGATAACTTAGAAAGAATGTTAGCATGATGAGTTCCCCTCTATTTCTTGCACATTTTGGGAAAGAGTTGGGGAAGTATAAAATTGGAGGAACCATTTGGGGGGGGGGGGGGAGCTGAAAATAAGTTGGGGGAAAGTGGGAGCGTCAAAATTATTAGTTTTCTAGATTCGACCAAGCACTTGGAAGCAAATTTCACAACATGCCTTTTAACATCAAAGAAACCATAATTTGCACATATTCTGAATCATCTGTTTGGGTCGTTTGCTAAACTAAAAGAGAACTTGGAAAGCATGACGGTATGAATTTTGGGGATAGGGAAGTATCAAATAAGGAAAGAAGCATTTTTTTGGGGGGGGGAGGGAGCTAAAAATGACTTGGGGAAAGTGGCATCGTCAAAAATTATTTTCCTCCAGGAAAAATGTCTGGTTTCGACCCTGCACTACCTTGAAAAACATACAATGATTCACTTGTTCAATGAAGACTCGATTAAAGTGACACACGTTTTTTTTTTAGTCTGGAAATTCGCTGTTTGTGTTGAATGTCGTTACAAGTTTTAATGATGTAGATCTAAGAATAACGCAATCATTCATTGAGGGAATGTGCTGCAAGTAGGAAAATTTAATTAAGTCTACATGAAGATGGTTTTGTGCATATGTGAAATGGTTGCTTTGCTGCCATAGTTCGTTTACGGAGCGTGGAAAATAGATGGTCTCGTTTAACTGCCTGAAGGCGCAGGTACTAATTTGGAATTTCATTGAGTACCGCTAAGTGATACGTAGGTAGCTCTAGTTGATTATCAAGGTTGCTGTGCAAGATTATAGAAAAAATACTGGCAGACACGGACTTCTCTTGCAAAATCAATATTGGTAATAAACCTTCATATTTTCGTGGCCTATAGCGCTTTGTATAGCGGTTAGAAAAAATTACAACTAAAAAAAAAAGACTTTGGAGATGTGAAAAAAATATTAAAATGAGCATGGCGAGCAAGTACAATGGATTTAAATTTTCATATTTTCTTTCTCAATTGGTCGTGTATTTTCTGGACTTTTTAAAAAATGTTGAAGGTTAACCTCATTTGAGAGGTGCCGGAAAGTGGTAATATTTTTTGTGGTTACCACAACGTTTTGAAGGAAGTTCGAGTTCCATGGGTGTATTGCCCTCACCGTAAATGATGACGTACGCAGCTTTAGTCGTGCTGCCGGTTCGTTTAATATGTATATATGCACCCGCGTGCATGTCTCACCATGGATTGTTCGAAAAAAGGGATGTCAGTGTTGAGGAAACTTCTTAAATTCTTGAAAGTAAGGGTTAGATCCACCTTAAGGTGTTGTAATTCCAAGGAATCCAGATTCAATAGCTGGAGTGGGGTTTCACAAGTTAAATTTTTCATCCCACTTAACCGGTTAAAGACTGAGTAAATGGATGTTGGACCAACTCTTATGGTCGGTGTCCTGTAAAAGGTTTGGAGACCAAACCTGGCTAGCGTATTCCAGTAGGGGGGGGGGGCATATAAAAAACCTGGTTTCCCAAGAATGTTTTTTACTACATGAACAACACACGTTGGCTGATACATAGTTTGAACAAATTTGTCGTCCTCTTGGGAATGTTCGTGCAATTGCTAGCAAAATATGACGCGTTTTTTATTTTTTTTTATTAGTGTTTAAATTAAAAATGTCGCAGCGCTTGCAAGCTAGGTATTGGCACTATTTTATAGTTTATATTTATTTTTATAATGCTGAAATTCGTATTTCCGGGAATTGTTGTTATAACAGATGGCAAAATCTCTATACTTACTGAAACCACAGCAAGGGTCAAATGTTCAATAAGTGTTGCTGTAACGGAGTGTATTACAACAGTCACTGTTACTTGTCAAGATCTACAGAAAAAGTCCTTATTAAAGCAACATACCGCCTGCCTTATAACCTTCCGCCTGCCTCACAACACCCACGAGACGATCACATCCGCGTATTTACCACAGCTAAAGGTCAACTGAGACGGTAGCTTCGTTCCTCGCAGCGAAAAACATAGCTACTGTCTCAATTGGTATTGCGCCTAATAGTCCAGCCAGCTTAAACCCATTGATTGTGTCATCAAAAACCGGAATGATTCTCGTATTTTAAAAAGATAATTTATAATTTTCTAGACTAGTGTCTTATAAATTTGCTTCGGCGATCAATTGGAATAATTAATTTTAATTTTCACCGCATTAGTCTATTAGATTTTAGATCTCATGGTAATTATTAGAAAATTAGTAGATGTACACATAGAGATGAAACGTCATTATTATTGTACGCACGCAATGCATGATTTATTGACGGGTCGTTAGTAAATAAAGTTCCATTATATTCAACAGAAAATCTCCTAGACGCCACATTTAAAAAAGGATTTTTAGCCAGGGAAAGACTAACGGTAAGGAAATAGACCTTTAGGGCCCTACTTGATGTGGAGGATCGAGAAAAATAGCGCTGGGAGGTATATCCCTTTAATAAAAGCAATTGTTGAAAAAAGTAAAATAAATTCCTTTATATCAACCCCGACCAAACATTAAGCTTTGTGCCACTCGATTCAAATAACTAATCCTTGGCACGCTGTTGCTGGCCTAATCATGAACTTCTTATTTTCAGCTGGCAAGATTACATCCCACAAGCAGAAAAAGAGATCCGTCTGTCTTACCAGCAATGCATGAACAAATTCTTGTTTGACCAGTTGGTAAGAAGTGATCCTGACCTAGCGAAGATGTCTCATCCTCTTACGATACCGCCACCCACAAAGTTGGTTGTACCATTTCGAGGTAAGTTAATTATAATTAGTTAATTTTAACTGGGGGGGGGGGGGGGGGGGGGGGGGGGGGGGGGGGGGGGGGGGGGGGTGTGCCCTTACCTGTACTGCAATTCAGTGGCTAGTGGTCACAAACCATTAAATACTGCTAGTATTGTACAAGTGCGACCAGAGGCGCAACTTCAAGATTGAGGCCCGGAGGCGGCAGTGCAGTGCCCCTCTCCCTTTCATACAAAAAATCAGTTATTGCCACACGAAGTCAGCCCAGTGGAGGGTCTCTTTCATTAAAAAAAGAAAGTTTTGACACGCAAGGCAGAGGCCGCTCACCCCCCCCCCAACCCTTCATAAAAAAATGGTTGTTTTTGCAACCCAAGGCGAGAACCCAGTGGAGTTCCCCCCCCCCCCCCACACACACACCTTTCACAAA
>JAHWFP010030873.1:3416-27848 GCA_023313725.1 Lithobius niger
AACCTTAGCAGTTGAATTGGACGTTAAACCCAAACACTACTTTTCTTTCTATCTGCAAAATACTTCCCTTTAATAAATAGGCAAATTCGCCTAGTTAATGCTCAATCATCACCAAAATTACAACTTCAGGTTGTTGAAACCTTAGCAGTTGAAATGGACGTTAAACCCAAGAACTGCTTTTCTTTCCATCTGCAAAATAATTCCCTTTTGTGAATAGCTTAAATCGCATATTTAATGCTTAGACATGCCCAAAATAACAAATTTAGGAAGTTGAAACCTTAGCAGTTGAAATGGAGGTTGAACCCAAACACTCTTTTTCTTGCTATCTGCAAAATACTCCCCTTTAATAAATAGCCTAAATCGCGTATTTAATGCTCAACCATCCCCAAATGATAACTGTATGTTGCTATCTGTGAAACCCTTTAATAAACAGCTTAAATCGTTTGTTTAATGCTCATTCATCTCCAAAATAACAACTTTAGGTAGTTTCAACATTAGCAGTTGAAATGGACGTTAAACCCAAACACTGCTTTTCTTACTATTTGCAAATATCGCTTAGTTAATATTCAATCATTCCCAAAATAACAACTTTAGGTGGTTGGAACCTTAGCAGTTGAAATGGATGTTAAACCCAAGCACTACTTTTCTTGTTAGCTGCAAAATACGCCCTTTTAATATGCAGCTTAAATCGCTTATTTAATGCTCAATCATCCCCAAAATAACAACTTTAGTTAGTGTGGAACCTTAGCAGTTGGAATGGAGATTAAACTCAAACACTCCTTTTCTTGCTATCCGCAAAATACTTCCCTTTAATAAATACCTTAAATCGCTTATTTAATGCTCAACCTTCCCTAAAATGACAACTTTATGTAATTGCAACCTCAGCAGTTGAAATGGAGGGAACAGTGACTGGTGCAGCTGGCTCTTTGGGGGCTCTGGTGCATTAAGTGCTAGAGCTTTCCCAACCTTAAAAAAAAAGTATTATTGCTACAAAGTGTAATGAATATTAATTTATTGCGTTAAAAATTAACTATTTTTTAATGATGTACCATTTATCTCAAACATGTGTTCACCTCAGGCCTTAAAAATAAATACCTTGGTTCTAAGGTGTGTACAATGTGGGCAGGCAGCCGGCTTTTTATTTTTATTTTATTAACCTCTCAAGTCTGATGCGGTGGAGGAAATTTTCTCGGGAGGGGGGAAGGGATTTATATCTTTTTCTGTCTTTGTTACAAAATGCCATGAAATAAATGCACATATTGGCACCTGTGTTTTACAGCCATGAAACATGATCGAATTTTCAAGATTATCCAACTGTTGAATAAAATAGTATAATACAAAAAAGGATATTACTAAAAAAAAATTCCGAATCAAAGAATCAGTTCATTTTTGTGTTTATTAAAGTGCAAGAGGTGTTGCTTATTTTGTTCTCTTGCTCCGTGACTGTGTTAACATTCTTGATTTTGATTGCACACCTTTATTGGTTAGTTAGTTCAACTAATCTATAAAGGTGCACAATCAAAATCAAGAATGTTAAGAGAATCACGAAACCCGCAAAACAAATACATGTGGTATTCTTTGCATTTTTTTTTGACGACAGCCAGCATATTGTCGCACAGCCGGCTGATGTAATCTACAGAAAGGAACGGTTATACCCACAGTAAAGTTGAAAAAAAAACAATCGATTTTGACGTGTGAGCAATACTATTTGTTGACCTATGATAACCAATGTTAATAGTTTGAATTATAAACGTATTGACCTCGTTTTGACCTCGTTGTAATGACCCCGTCGTTGTTGGCTCTTGTCTCTTAGCTATGGGTCCATTTTTTCACCTTGATCGTTTCTCCACCCATGTAAAATTCCGGATTTTTTTTTTATAAATCTTATCCATATACCCCTGCTACTGCATGCACAGTTTGGTTTGGATAACCCGTGTGGTTTTATCGTAACGCGAAGTTTAAAATTACACTGGAGTGTGATCCTTGCTGAGCTCCGCTTCCATAAGACAAAAATGAAACAGAGAATCTGACGTACACCAACGTATAGGGAAATTTCTGCAATTTTCTCTTCTGTATGTGAACACTTGACTCAGTTTTACACTTCTAAGCGTCATAAGAACGATTGGTATCGCTGCAGAAGGACAATTAAATCACGTTTGGACATCTTCATCATTTCATTCGTTTTTTGCCACTTATAATAATTGTTTTGCCACACCTTTAGGCCTAATCAGCACTGGAAAATAATTTCAAAATACAAAAGCAAGCTACAACAGAGAAGCTGACGTATACCAACGTATAGGGAAATATCAGCAGTTTTCCCTTCTACACGTCAATTCGTGCTCAGTTTTACACTTCTGAGCGTGATATGAACAATTGGCGTCCGTTGTGGAAATACAATTAAAACAATGTTTTCTTAGCTTCATCATTTTATTCAATTTTCCTGCACTTTCCTTAACTTACTGAACAGCTCAGCGCTATCTGTACAGTTCATCAAAGATGTTCTTAAACGCGCTGGGTTTTTTCCGATTCATCAGCGGACATCACTACTGAGGCATCGGACTCATTGGCTCTGATAGGCCGTTTTTTTTCCCCAATTTTCCACTGAATAAGATGGCGGATCGCCAATTTTCTTTCCCTAGGGTTATTTAAGAAAACCTAATTAACAAATGGTGGAGGATCTTGTTGTCAAACAGAGCATCGCCACTACGTTAAAAGAAGGGAACACGTCACTCGACTACAAAAACTACTTATTGGCTGGTATTTGTCAAGGGAGATGCTAAGTGGTTCTAAGCTAAATACCGTCCAATAAGTATGTTTATTATTTGTAGTTGAGTGACTTGTTCCCTTCTTGTAGTGTAATGGTGATGCTCTGTGTGACGACAAGATCCATCATTTATTAATTACGTTTTCATAAATAATCATAGGAAAGGAAAATTGCCGGAACGCCATCTTTAGTCAGTGGATTCAGAGGGAAAACCGCCTGGAAGAGCCAATGAGTCCGATGCTTCAGCATTGATGTTTAATTAATTAAATGGGTGAAATTATCTATTGTCGTTTCTTTTTCGTTTAATTAATCAATTGCGTGAAATTATCTATTTTTGTTCCTTTTATGTCTAATTAATTAATTGCGTGAAGTTATCTATTGTAGTTCCTTCTACGTCTAATTAATTAATTGCGTGAAAGTATCTGTTATAGTTCCTTTTTGGTTTAGGAGCGTAAAGAGGCTAATAATTAGGAAAAATACTAAAGCTTAGAGCTTAGGATGTAAGGCAGCTGTAAAAAACCCTGTATAATGCATTTCGTCGCACCATTATAGGTTTTATATCCTTACACTTGCCTACCAAAAGCAATCGTAATTAAATTTATAATTTAACGTTTAGCTATTGTAAACCGCTGTTTTTTCTGACTTGCGAACTTTGGACCAAAGTTTGGGCTTTCAAGTTTTTGTGCGTCCAGTCCTGCAATATGCGAGCCGGGTTTGGTCGTCTTACTTGCTACAGGACATTGAGAGACTTGAGTGAGTCTGTTCAGGAGAGGTTCACAAAGTCGCTACCAGGACTGAGAAATCTCTCCTATATTGAGCGCTTACTGTCTGCAAAATTGTAATTACTTGAGCTTCGACGCCTTAAAACTGATCTTATTTTGACTTTTAAAATCATCAATGACAAACTTCCTCTGGCACGCCCCTTTTTTTGAGTACAATAATATGTGTTCGACACGTAGCCATTCACTCAAACTTCGAAGTCAAACTGCACACTTTAATATTGTCGTCAAAAATTCTTTTCCCATCGTGTGGTTGGGGTCTGGAGATCTCTGCCCGAATCTGATATATCCTCTGCCGCCATTGAAAAATTCCTGCAGAATTAAACAACAAAATCTGTCAGTTTGTTGAAAAAAAATCATGTTGACTTGCTGTGTAGGAATATCTTACCTCAGGTGGTGCACATTAATTTTGGGCATCACAAAAAGGCAAGATCAAAAGGGGCATGTGCACAAAGAGAGAGGAACTGGTTGTGCATTGCACACCTCTGGACACACTTACCTATGCCACTGGTGTATGATTTTCGCCATTATGCCAATGTGTTTCGTTTACTGTTGTGGGGGCGGGGTGGAATTTGGTTTTCCGTGATTGATTAAAAGTCAGTATCCATACGGGTCATTGCTCCTTCCAAGATGCTCGGTCTGTGAAGAGTGTCTGCAGAAGATAATGTTGAAGATCACCGGATTTTACCCTTGCACGTATTTTTTAAGAATTTTTTTCACCCATGCATGTATAATTTCAGATGAAGAAATTCCTCAAATTTGGACATGGCGGCAAGGGGCCCATGCATCTGAACGGCCATCACCACATCCATCATCCGAACAGAAAGCACAGCGACTATGGCAATGGGGATGTTTCCCACTTCAACCGCCACTCCCCAGACCGAAAGTTTTCCCCAACACCCACTCCCCCAACAGGCCTCGTCATTGGAATGGACGGCCAACGCTACATTCTGCCCGATACACACAATAGGTATGAACTGGAGCTTTTAAATGCTCCCAGTGCTACTTATAAATGCTAAATATAAATACTACTACTTATAAATGCCACGACAAGTCACAAGGTCGTCTGGGAGAGAAGTTGTGAATTTACCTTCCTAATTCCAGGTTAGTTGATTTAACATTGTCAAAATCCTATTCAACAACAGCAGTGCTAAGAGATGTTAAATCCCGGGGTGTGAAAATTGGTTTGGAGCCGGGAGGTAGGAAACATAATTTCTACCCCAGTCAGCCTTGACTTGAGGAAAAAAAAAAACCCTTCCTTGCTTCAAAGTAGTTTAAACACTAACTTCTTGCAAATAGACACGTGCTTGGACTATGCTATCTTCAGCTTTGTATTGCATTGTTAACCTCAAGCCCAGATTTCGTTTAAATATTAGGCCTGTAATTAGCATGATTGTTGTTGAATATACTAAATATGGTCGGACTGGGAACATTTGGCCCTGGTGACGACAGACGTTTGGCCCCTACGGGTGTGTACGGGAATTTGGATGTATAGGTTACCAGCCTGATTCTTGGGTGGAGCCCCCGTGAGGGTCAGTAGGAGCTGAAGGTTTTTTTCTTCGACTAGTAAGAAATAAAAAATGTCAACACCCTTAAATTTAAGTTTTTTGTTAAGCATCTTAAGCTTACCAAACTTTTTAAAGTGTTCCACGTTGGTATTTTTTCAATCCTTGTATAGGCATTGTAAAGGGTGCGTGAATGAAACGACAGAGATAGCGTGAGTGATAGAATCAGCACTGTTTAGGGTGAGAAAACGAAAGAAATGTTGACAGTCCGACCCTGAGATTCCTAAGAAGGCTAAACTAGACACAGTATGCAAACTACTTTTCACCTAGGTAGCGACGGAATCAGAAAAAAATCAAATGTCGGCCCATTGGTAGCTGCGTAGGTAAGACTAGATGAACTAACAATCCAACCCTCAAGGCCAACTGAGATTGTAGCAGTGTATCGACAAATGCAGCTTCAACCTCCAGTTAAATTTGTTGAACTTTCTGTTTTATTCCTTGTTTATACGTTAGTAGAGAAGTTGATATGACACTACCTACATTGCAAAAATAAATCTAACCCTTTTTTTCTGCGTCAGTCTTACTATTCTTTTATTTATGGTTATTTTTTCGTTTGCTTAGGCATCGAGCTAGCATGAAAGACCAAGGCTCAGACGAAGAACACATGCATTTGGCGGCCATTACAGATTACATTGACGAAGCACTGCAGGATGAAGAACACGGTAAGGCCTCAAATTCTAGCCAACGAACTCTCCCTACCTGAATGACTACTCCTAGTTTCTCATGAAAAATATGAGAAATTCACAGAAAACATGCATTTTCGATTCCGAATCGCACATACTCATCTTAATAGAGGACTAGATGATTAGGTACACTGATGGTTTTGGATCTCCCTCCCAGCTTAAGTCGGGCGTTAGAGTGGCACTATCACCGATTGAAAGTCTCCAGAATCTTGCAATATCGATCTAATACTACTACTATTTGCTTGCATCAAGCGAAGGAATACATAATGCCATTTCTTTTAGCGAAAAAACAAGCCACGACCTCCTTAATTATTGAGTAAAAATTTGGTACGTCCGCATGCACCTGGGAGCCATCTGTAAAGATTAACCATATCACTGCTACTGGATGTCGCCAAGGTATTTTCGTACGATTTCCAATCGGGGATGGTGCCATTTTAAATTGCAGGGGCTTGGGGTGCGGGGGTTAATAGGAGAAAAACTCCGACGGGCGTCTGCATGAGAGCTGAACCAGGACTCCCGAAGCGAACATATCTTTGGGCCACTTATGGCTTTTGGATTACATTCGTATTAAATATTTAGCATTGGTAAATATTTATTAGGATATGGGATATTCCTGATCCGAAAATGCCAAAAATCAAAACAGAGCAACATCAAATTGGGTTGGAGCTCATGTGCTGCTCAAAGGCCCGATAGAGGTGGACTCGTAATCCCCATCCTCTTTCTCCACGTACCTTAATATAAATAGCCTAGACTAACTCTTTTTTTTAGCATTGTTTTAAAAACAGGGTTTGTACTCCCGTTACTTAAAATTTTAGGACTTGTCAATAAAATTCAAGGACTCGTCAATAAAATTTCATAATTCGCCAATAAAATTCCACGACTTGTCAATACAATTCAAGGGCTCATCAATAAAATTCAAGGACTCGTCAATAAAACTCCAGGACTCGTCAACAAAACTCCACGACTTGTCAATAAAATTCCACGACTTGTCAATAAAATTCAAAGACTCGTCAACAAAACTCCAGGATTCGTCAATTAAATTTCAGGACTCGTCAATAAAATTCAAGGACTTGTCAATAAAATTCAAGGACTCGTCAATAAAGTTCAAGCACTACCAGCGACTAGTTAACAGACAATGAGTTAATTAAGACTATTGAAAGAATAACTTGTTGTGGCAGACTGCAACAGATTCTGTTCATAATATTGCTACTGTACAGGACGACTACTGCACTGGTTGTGCACTAGTACTATGTTTTTTTTTGAAGTTTGTGTTTCAACATAAATTGTAGTGTGAGTTCAAACGGTGTTTCTCCACTAAGGTGAAGCCTAATCATGCGAGCAAGGAAAGACATTGTCTGAACCAAGACTAAATAAATTTCTCTCTGATGTCGACACAGAAAACGGAAAAGTGATTTTCTGTCATGGGAATGTTTCCGGTATTATTCTAGGTCTTGTTGCATTTTTTAAAGTTTTTCCGTTACAATTTCCAGGCCTGGGATCTCATTTTAATTTTCCAGGACAATTCCAGGCCATCAAGGATCTGTACGGAACCCCCTGTAAAGAATCGAATGCCAAGTGTAGTTTCGTGTAATTTTAAAACGAATTTGGTTTGGCAAGGATTTTCCCGTTTATTGTGTTTTTTCCCTTTTTTCCCCACACCATGAGTGTTTGTGGTTATGTCGTTGGAATCCGCGTCTGCATTGGTGCCATGGGATACGGTCCTGCCAGCAAGGCCTCTCGCAGGGCCTCTCGTATGCGGGGCCCCTTGAGCAACTAAACACACAGAACGTATTGTCCCAACCCTCAAAACGTAGAATGAGTAGCATCACATACATTGTCGAACTGAAGGAATTACTAAAAAAAATATTAGTTTTTTTTTTCATTCAGTTCGTAAGTTCGATCACGGATGGCACCAGAGTTGTACGGGTCACTTTCTTTTGACCCACTGACCCGGTAACACAGTTCGAGCAAATGAGCGTGACAGCGAATAATTAACCACTGAATAAATACGGATGCAAACCTATTTACGTTGCCTTTTTTAGACTGCCTGAGCGGGGAATCGAACCCACGACCATTCGAAATCAAAGGATGAGGTGCTACTGCTGCGCCATTCTGATACGGCCTGAGCCCATTGGCTTTCCGTCCTGTTTAATCAATTAACCACTAACACGTGGTTAATTATTCACTGTCACTCCATGACTTTCTTCTAGTAACGTGAAACGAATGTAACGTGGAAGTGCAGTGGTTATGATTTCATGCTAGCTTGGAGGAATTCGTACCACTAGAACTTTTAGTGTGAACAGTTGCATTCACTTCCGAATCTCTCCGGGTTGGTGGGTCACTCCAGGTCACTGGATCTACTCGTGATCGCTACGTCTCCTTTTCATTCACTTATGGAAGTTGGCTTCTGTCGTGCCAGTTTTGACAGAATTAGTAAATCCGGAACTGAGTCAATGCTGTTTGTCTAACCCATTCTAAATTACACTCGGTTAACAATAATTTATATGCAATCGGAGTTTCTGAAATTAAATGCGGTAAAATTGGACTGGAATTATGCTAATAGATTCCAGAATCAAAATTGTACGATACCAGGTTTGGTTTTGGGTGGATTACTAAATTCGAATCGGAGTGAATCAGAGTAAATCCGGATCAGAGTGTATGCTGATAGTCTATCCCATTCTAAATTGCGCTCTGTTACCAATAATTTACTTGCAATTGGAGTTTCTGAAATTAAATGCGGTAAAATTGGATAGGAATTATGCTTATAGATTGTGGAGTCAAAATTTTAAGTTAGTTGCGTAAAAATTAAAGTGTTATGTAAAAATAATAAACCTACTCAGTCAAAATTGTCAAAGAAGTCATGCATGGGCAGCGGATTAAATTTGTTAATTTGTTAATTTAATTTAACAGGCAAGTGTAATATTGTAACAAAATATGGTACTCTACACAAATTTTTAACATATTTCAAGCCACCATAGGGTGACGACACCAGCTGTATAACACTTGTAATGATAAGTGAGTGGTGGTGGGCATGGGTCAGATAAGTGTCAGTTCTGCATTTGTTGGTTTTATAGTATATTTCGACGATTTTAGTTTCTTTTTGCTAATTTTATGTTAGTTTGGTTTAATAATAACGTAAGAGTCAGCATATTTTGGTATAATGCAGCTCAAATGTTATGAGTGATTTAAATTTTAGCTGTTTCGTCAAAAATAATGTAAGAACAACAAAACGCAGAAGTGACACTCATATTTTTGCCATCACTTACTTTCAGCTACGCCCATCACTCAGCATTACGAGTATTACAGAGCTAGGTGTTATCCAATGGATGCACGAGATCTGTTAGAATTTGCATACATTGCTATATTCGGGTAGACAGTTACTACTTAAGCAAAGAGTTTATAGGTATTTAACGAGTACTAACCATGCAGTTTGATTCACTGACTCGATGGTATCGATACTTGCTTTACAAAGTGTGTAATGCAGATAAGCCATCCATGGGGGCTTCGTAAAGACTAATATTGCACTAATAATAAAATAAAATCCAGTGCTTGATTTAGGCAGTGAAATCTAATTTTAAGGCCCGATAATGCTTTATGTAAGCTTTGCTACTTCGACTAGGCCTAATGTTAAATAACAAATTTCATACCTCCTGATACTATTTTATCAATTATTTCATCAATCAGATGCATTTTTCTTGCAATGGTGTTCTTTGGTGACCGTAATTCTCCCAAGCGACGCAAGTCAATTGCAATTGTTGCTCATATAGTTCGTTCAACCAGATTCCCCAGCACGCCTGAATTTCATGTGTATTCAAAATGTACGATTGGTTTGTTTGTTTGCATGTTTGTACGCCTACTCATCTGGAGGGTAAGGATACCGCCTAACAAAAGAATGAGAACAAATGCATTGAAAAGGTTTACTTTACATTGACATCCCTCACTTTCCTCTCTTAATCCAAGCAACTCCATGCTACTGAAACACGAATGTTTGACAGCCTTTTAAAACTGTAGGTCCGCTTTTTCCGTGCGTCTAGCCGTTTGAAGAAAAACCAGCTTTAAGGTTTTTATGTAGCGTTGCTAATACTTGTTGCAAAATATTACCCTCGACCGTTTAGGTTTTTTTTGTGGCAACCAAGTTGCTTTCTGATAAGTTTGCCTGAACAGTAACTTATCCTGATCGAACTCTGGCGTCATGATCAGTTTTCAGATCGGTTTTTAGCATATATGAGGGTCATAAGGTCAAGTTACAACAATGAAAATACGCCTATCCAAAGCGTAATTTAGTTATAGTTTTTTAGAACTTCATCGTCTTTGTATGTGCCTTAGATCCAGAGGAGTAGTGGTATAAACACACATGCGCCTTGTACGCTTTTTAATGATGTAGATTTTTATAAAACACAGAATTTTTACAAGTGTACTGTAGTCAAGTCAAGCTTTGATTTTCATGTATTTATTTTTTCTGCATCACAACCTAATTATTTTCGTTATTACTTTATTTTCAGAATGTGCTGCATCGTCTTAGTTCCAGAAAGCTGAAACGCTGAAAACTATCAACAGTGCAATTAAAATAAGCCATAACTAAGTTTTGTAACAAGATGCCCTTGTTTTCCTTGTGGTAAATAGCGTCCATTTATTAATTGTCCATTTTTGCAATAATTTGTGAAATTTAAGACCACTTAGGTCTAATGAATAGTTATGCAAAGAAGGGGTGTTGGTTCCCCAATTTTAAAAGATTGACAATTTTATTTGAAACCAACACGCAATCATGATAATGGGAGAATAATTATTTTATTGTTATTGTTATTTTATATTTCATCTGGTTCCAAGTTATTTTTTAAATTAACTTTTAGTGCAATAAGTCCCACATATTTTTTGGACACTATGTTTTAATGGTGCGATGTAAGAAAGAATATATTCGTTATGTATGTGCTGAATATAGTCTGATATATATTTTATTAGGAAATTTATAGTTCCTTAATATGACTCGATGTAATTTTCAGCTAGGTTGACAATTTTTCATAAATGTGAGAAAATTGTACCAATTTACTGAATACATTTTTATTTTGTCAGGCGAAATAAAGTAGACTTTTATTTTTACCTACAGTGAATGCTTATTTTAATACAAAAGATTTCCAATTTTAGCAAAGGGTTCATACACAAAGCCATGTTAAGTGCCTTTTCAAGGCCAACTTAAAATTCAATTCAAGTCTTAGTATGCCAAAGAATCAAAACTACTTAAAGAATTGCAGTTTTTTGCTAACCTATACAGTTTAATACACATACTATTAAACTGTTAACATTGCTTCCATTGTCTTTTTGCTTATTTCACTGCAATTTTAGTTTCTTTAGCTATCACATATATAGTTGCAGAAGGGAGTGAAAAAGCAATGAAACAAGAACGTCGTGTCCTCCCTCCCACCAGTAGACAAAGGAGGGAGAAGGAATTCAGCAACTAAGAGCGAATGGACCGGCATTTATTCAGGTGCTCCTTCAGCAAGCATAAATTGCTTGCACGGCACGGCACCACTCTCTTCCTGTCTCTTGTTCAATCGGACGTAAGCGTTCCTGTAACGTATGTTTAATTAAGGTTATATCACCTTTTGACGCTACTGGTGGAGTTAGCGATGTTCTCTCAATTCCTCGGCCATGTTGAACGTGACGTCATATCTGCTTCCTGGAATGCTCTGCTGAGTTTTCAGAGTTCTGTTTGTAGTTTTATAGGTACTGAACGGTGACGTAACAACACGGCGTACACGTAACGTCGAGCGATGAGTCGAACTGTCTCCAACAAGCAACGACTTTTTTCCAGTTTATTTGGTGATTTTTGTACACTGATTGTTTACAGAAAGTTAACGTTATTATTTTACTGGATTTCCTGAATTGTCGCCTCTGGCATCATTTTTTTCCGCAATGCAATCTGACCCTGCAATAAATAGAGATGTACGCATATTGTTAAAAACATGACTTGCGTGAGCCAGTTAATTAGCAAAGGCCTTACCAGGCAGTTAGGTAAAGAAAGTACCAGTGAAAAGTAAAATACGCACTGAATGTCAATTTCCATTGGCCGGCCATTGCACTCGGTTGAAGAACGGCATTTCAAATAATAATATTGTATGTCATAACTCGTGTTGCAACTATGTCGTAACTATATCGTAATACTATGTCGCAACAATGTTGTACGACGTAGTTCAGAGGGTTTGGAAGGGTTTAAATTGTTTTTAGAAACGCAGGGCTTAATTAATACCCAGCGCTAAAAAGGGACCTAGCGTTAATTTTTTTCAGGGATGGTTAAATATTGGAGTCAAACAGAAACATGTAAAACCCAGAAGCTAACAGAAAGTATGGTGTGGTATTTAAATGTGTAGGTATAAAATTATAACATTTATCGCATTTAAGGCATTCAATTTAAGGCATTTAAGGTACTCTGCTGGCTAAACCGACATAAACTAGCAGTTGGAAAGTCTGCTACGTCCTCAGGCTTAACATATTTATCTTTCAGTTACAGTTCAAAGGCAAACAAGGCAATTGCAACTAGTAACAAGTTCAGCTTTCATTGCATAACGACCAAAGGTCACGTGTGACGTCATTTTTCTGCACCGAAGTGAACACACACGCAAGATGGTGGCTGCTGCCACCACTTCACACTTTTACACTTTAGCATTGCAAAAGAATAAACATTCTATCACAGAAGAACAAACTCATTACTCCAAAAGAACAAGCATTCTATCCAAAAAGGACAATTTATTCCCTCTTAAAAGAAATATTCTGTTTTAAAAGAACAAACATTCTCTCCCAAAAGTACGAAAAGTTATCCTAAAAGACCCCCCCCCCCAAAAGGAAAATTCAACCCCCAAAAAAAACGTTACGCCTGAAAAGAACAAACTAAGATAGCTCAGACTCGGTAAGCCTTTATTATATTTCATTGAGATGGTGTGACTGGGACTCGAACCAATGAACTTCGGATCACTGCGCATGCGCCTTCCATCTGCCCCATTTTTTGTATAACCTAGACTAGACTTCCTGAACCTGCTAATTGCAACCAAGCATTGGAGAGATAGCTCAGACACGTAGATCGTATGCGCATGCTCCAGAAGTCATTGGCTTGAAATCTGGTAACGTCATCAGAATGAATTATAATCCATAATAAAGCTAATAAAGGCTGTTATTGTGTTCCTATACTCGTTCTGTCTGATGGCGAGAATTGGTAGCCTTCTAAAGATGACCTCTTACTGTAATGGTAGTGTAACAAAAGAATAAGTAGAGATGGTCTGACGTCGTCTTCTGTCCCTGTCCGGTACCTACAGTCGACCACTGGGATAGTTACGACCAGAAAAGGCAAACAACGACGGCAATGTTTTCTCATTGGTTTCACCATCAGAGTGATTGTCTACCGTTGTTTAGCCGAGCTTCTTTCAGCGTAGATCTGGTTGTAGTTTTGAGTTGTAGTCTAAGTCTGGCAAGACCTAGTTGATGACCATTCGCCACACACACAACTGTATCATGTAACACATTTGAGAAGCTAAAAGTTTTCAAGTGGTTCAAGTGTTATCACCGTAATAAAATCGTAATGGCTGCACGGCAACGGGCAGCTATTATTTGGAAATTGGTCCGTTCTGGGGGTCCACACGCTCTAGCTTTGGCTTTCAGGGTCTATGTACGACCAATACTGGTTACCACACCTACTTAGAGACATTAACCTTCTTGAGTTCGTTCAACGAAGGTTCACAAAGGGTTTAAGGGATAAATCCCATCTATCCTATACAGACAGGCTTAATGCCTTGAAATTAGAACCTATGGAATTAAGAAGATGAGAGCGGATCTAACTTTAACATATCTATTGCTACATGGTCACCATGGTGTTGATTCTACTTTTTTCTTTGAGCTCAGTTCCGGTGATCAAACGAGGTGGCACTCCTGGAAGTTGGTTGTAAATCACGTCAGAATCAATACAAGAAAGTTTTTTTTTCAGCAGCCGGGTAGTCAACTGCTGGAATAAATTTCCAGCAACTGTGGTTGAGGCACATACTCTCACTATACTTAAAATACGTCTGAAGGCTGTTTGTCTCACCGATTTCCTGCATAGAGTATTCTAAATATGTAATTAGACGCTATACAATGTATTGTTTTATTTTAATGTTTTTTTTTAGATAGTTTATGTATTTTTATGTGATCTTTTAGAGCTGGACTGGTGTAAGTGGCATGCTCTACCAAGTTCCCTTAGCCACTGTGCAAATAAATATTATTATTATTATCATTATCAAATCACTAGTGAATATCTTGATTATGCAGGGTTTAAGGGATGCTAGTCAGTAACCGGCTTACTAGTTAGCACCGTATATGGTCAGACCACTACACAAGTTTGGTATGTTTTCGCCTGACATGCTCTTTAATAATTACATAGTGAATAGATGTCGAATTATTGGTGCAGTGTTCAGAGTTTCTTCAAGGGTTGACTCGTCGCTGCAGTGCTGTGACTAAATACTGGAACATCAACTAATGAGCAGGGACAGCAGAAATAAATCATGGTAACATGCTTAAACGGACGGTACCCCTCCCCCTCCAGTTTTGGTCCCATCCCACAGATAAATATTATTTGAAACAGTTGTGTCTTTTTGAATGAACCGTGCCACACACCCAACACCCGTCAAGGAAAGAGAGCACTTGTGTATACGTGGTTCGTTGAATGGGACAAAGCCCTCTCGCACACGGTTTTGGCAACATCACGCAAGCAATACACACTACTAGCTTAGAAAAAAAATTTCAACTTCTGGATAAGACAGTAAGCTTCTAGAATGCATATCCCTCTGTTTGGAGCCCGGTCTCAATCAATCAATTTATTGCAGTAAGCGCAGTACAGCTTTTTGCAAGGGGAGCGAGCCAGTATCGAGGAGGGTAGGAGTTAACAAAAATTGAACACAAGTTATTGGTTCTGAAGGCTTTGCAAAATACTCATAATGCGAGCAAAACATCTCGGGTATACAAGATCCTAAGTAAAGTGTTAACAATCAGATCCCTAGATGTATAAGAACATAATAAGGTTTCAATAGGTACATTCTTCAGTTTGACCACTTTTTTATTTCTTCAATCTTTGTAAATAGGGCATTCGAACAGAATGTGAGAAACAGTTTCTGCTTTATCATAATTACAAAGATCGCATTTGACTGGCAAGTTAGCTTGTCTCCTTCAGACAGTGCCTTTAATAGGTAGGGAGTCCATTTCTTAACTTAGTCTATATACCATTTTTCCTAGTGTTAAGCGAGTAACTGTGTTAATTAGGCAGGCATCATTGACGTAACCTTGGGTAAATGTAAGATTTCAGTTTATTACCGTCTGCTTGGAAAAAAAATTGTAGATAATAAGTGGGGTTTGTTCAGTTGCCAGTCAAAAGCACCTTTACCAATCAGAAAAGGACAGCCTGCAGAAATGCACAGGTTATTAATATGTTCAAACCAAACAATACAGTTTTTTCTCATATCCTCAACTATTTGCAGCCCGGTCTCTAGTTGACGGGGTTTCTCTTTGGCGTCGGGTTTTCACCAACTGTAAAAATTTTAACGCCAGTGTTTTTTTAACCCTGGGTCTCTTTCCAATGCCAGGTGTTTAAAAATGGTGCTTAATGTTGTGAACAGTATGCTACGACGTACCACGTGACTGTTGGAAATGCCGCAGTTTAACTGTAATACAACCAGTGGCAAATCCAAAAAGAAGCTGTAGGGGAGGTGATTATTCAGCTAGTGGGGTATGGTGGAAAGAGGTCAGCAGGACAGAAGCTCTAGCATTTTGTTTTAGTAATATGAATGCCACTCCTGGCCGTTGAAGAGCGAGTTTTTCAGAATTTTGAGGTAGAAATTCGAGGTTGATTAAAGGTTATTACAAGTTTCTGGTGCAGGTGACCACTTGGCCTACCCTCCTCCACCCCACCTCCCGTAAATCAGCCAGTGAGTAGAACGATGGTCAATGAACTAAATGGCTGTTTTACTTTCCAATTAGTAATATCTCATTACTATGGCCGTCTAATGCCCCTTTACAAATGTCGATTGCCACAGGATTAGATTACGTTTCTGAAAATGTCCACAGGCCCTTTACCGTCTGCCTCAACTTATCGCCAGGTCACATTATATCCTGAAAAAAATTGAGATAATACAGAATAGCAGTTACACCTTTATGTGACCTGGAAGTTCTATATTTGCGTGTAATATTAAGTGTTTACTCTCAAGCTTCGTTGTTGAAGTCCAATCAAGTATAAAAATAAAAAAAACATTCATCGTGCTCACGTTGTAAGTGCGTAGACCCAACATTGATATCGTTATCTTTTCACGAGTAAAACTTTATCTTGAGTTGTGTACTCTACCACGCATTGTACTCTGTTGAAATATTGATAACACAACCTGCTACCAGTTAGTGCCAGTCATCAAAAAAGCGACTAATCAACGAACAATGCTATCTCATCAAAACGTCACCGGCCAACCTTTACCGGCTATAAGACTGTCAACAACAAGTTACAAATCTCACTGTTATCCGTAAATGGGGAGTGAACACAGTCATCACCACAGCACCATGGATCACCACCACGGAGGACACCACGGAGGGCACCATGGAGGACACCACGATGTTCACCATGTACCTCCCCACCACGGCGGACACCACGTCCCTACCCACCATGGGGGACACCATGATGTACACCATGTTCCGCCTCACCACGGAGGCCACCATGAAGTTCATCATGCACCACCCCATCACGGCGGACATCACGTACCTTCTCACCATGGAGGTCACCATGGTAGCCATCATGGCCACCATTAAGCTCGTGGACATTTTTAGTGGTAAATATGAGAATTAATTTCTATCTACGGCACAGAGTCATCAGATTCAGTAGGCTGAACTAGTGACAGTGTCCCTATCACTCTTATAGAGTTACTGACAGTCCCTATTTCTCCTAAATTTATCCAACCACTTTTACAGTTACACTTTCTCTTATGTAACGGAATGAAATAGTCCTTAGGCTCTTTTATGACGATTTGTTGGTTCCTAGATGGATCCATTGTCGAACTGACGAAATTCTCCGACAGGTGAAAGTTCTTTTTAAAATCATCTAGTTAGTTAGTACTAATAAAAACCAGTTTTCAGTACTACTTAAACCGATCAATATATATGTCTGGGGAGGAGGGAGGGTGGAACTACCCCCCCCAACCAAGGTTAAAAATATTCTGACCTCCCCAACGCAAAGATAAGGCTTACGTATGCCTTTTCAGGTTAAGTACGAATGATTTCCTCTGGACTAACAAAAAAAATAGCATTTCTTTAAAGTATGTTCTTTGAAACATTCAAATAAGTGTTCTTTATAGCATCTTTGGACCGAGAGTCATGATTCATGACGGCAGAATGAGTTTTGATGTAAGAGATGCGTACTGGCACTACCAAGTTAGTTTGAGTCAGTGTGTCAATGCCCTTTACAACACCCCAACACAACATGAATGAAAAATACCCCATGGGGGAAAATATATTTAAAAAAAGTGATTCTCTTAAGCGGATGACACTAGAAAGAACGTAAAAATCGTATTAAAACTTAATGATGGGAAGGGGGGGGAGTCCCCCAGAAGTTAGAGCGTTTTTAGAAATGTTGATTGCTACAAGTGTAATTTTTGAGGCCCAACGAACGACTTTTCCTCCAGTTAGGTCAGTTTTTTTTTTCTTTTTGTGACCTTTTCCTTGACGGGCTTAAAAAATGTATGACCTTCCCTCGAGAGGCCCCAAAAAATTCATGACCCCCCCCCCAATTTAATTAAAGAATGACCACTCCCTTTAGCAACTGCTTAATGACATCTTAATGTGACTACTTAATGTGACATGACTCGGCAGCATAATTACCGGACTAAACCTAAAATAAACTAATTACAGCAGCAGTTAAAGCAACATTCCCCGTCCTTCCTTAAGTTTCACAGTGCGACAAGATTGTAAGCAACCAGATCTCTAGACTGGCTTTTTCGTCTCGTAATTGCTAACAAAAAAATAATGGATTTTATCTAATCGGATCAAAGAGATGTGATATTTACCCCAAAACCATACTTCTTAAGGATTCCCGTCAAGGTTTTCGGCCGTTTGAAGTTGTGATATCAAACGCCAAGCTGTTTTACTAAGTTAATCTGACTTTCAAACTTTTAACAATAATTTGAAAGTTAAATGAAAACTAGAACGTTGTCACAGGGTGACTGGCGGTCGCAATCTTCAACTGTTAGTCTCACGTCCATAGTGTTATTCGGTGCGAATAACTTGGCTAATAGGACTAACCTTTGCGGTCTTTCACTGGTTGACTGGCATCACTATTTTCTAAGGCCGGATCCTTTTTGGAAATTTGTTTTGGGTGGATATCACACCTTTGAAAGGACTGTGAATCTACAAAAGGACACACCGTCTTATCTTCATCTCGCACCTTTTTTTTTTCTGGAGGAATTTTATGTCTATAAATTTTCAAAGTGATGATTTTTACATTTGCCATTACCAAATTAGCCGTTACGTCAGTCTACGTTTTGCAGCTGGCGTTTGCTGATTGGCATTGTCGCGTTATAACAATGTTTAAAACAAATGAAAAACAATCATTCTGGTCATTTAGAAGTCCCTTACCTCTAAAGCACTTGACCAATTAGAAAAGGCGTAATGAAAAGGTCACATCTACTGAGCACATCTGTAAAGGGTACATCTTGAAGGGCACATCTGTAAAATGCGTTAAGAACCAGCATTTTTCACCATATGGAAGATTTATTTTCGTAAAAATGGCGTTAGTAGCCAGAAATTAGGCAAAAATCAACGTTATTCACGCCGTTTTTACAACAAGAAAACGCTAAGCTGTGCCACTAACAGTACCTTTTATGTTGTCAGGCGACCAAAGTCTCCCGATCAAACAATTTTCAGCCTTTTCTGTCGCATTCTTATTTATCCTCATATGGCTGAAAATGGCCAAACTACCTTAGCTATAAAGACACAAGTGTCTAGTGGTATTTACGCTCATATATTTTATCTGGATGCTATCGTTTATCTTGGCGGGCGACAAACTAGCGTGTGTCTTGATCATGAAAACAACGTTATTGACGCATCTTTCTCTCTATGAATGGTGGACACTCAATCCTTTAACTTTTAGTCTTTCTTTATCCCGACCCGTACCCTCAATTATCCTCGACATTGTAAAATATGCTTTTAACTGCTTACAGTCAACTGATACATGTCTGCTAGTGAGATCACAGGAACTTGTCGGCTCGTCGCGCGCGCTACAGGATACTACAAGGGGGCCCACAGAACGACAAAAAGGGGTGAGATCTAAAACTCAGAACGGGCAAAATGTTCAATCTAAAGGACAAAACGGTCAATCGACGACACGAAATCATGTGACACGTGGACTGGGGAGAAGGCTCCATCCACTCCCTTGCCACCTGTGAAAGGAAAGCTTACATTTTAACATTTTTAGCTCGCAGCATTTTTTCCAAATATTTTTTGCTGTATGTAAAAAGCGCAACCACACTCGGGGAAGGGGGGGGGGATTAGAGCCCCAATAGCCTCATAGTATGGGCCGCCTCTTTATCATCAACACTCAAGATTTGGGGATGTGTTTCTAAACTAGAGGGAAGAGTGAGATGGATTTTTCGAAGCTATGCCCCACAACGTCATCGAAACCGATCAGTTTAGAAACACCACTGCTCACTTGTCGTTCTCAAGATTAGAAAAATTGCCAATAATCGCTGCCACATCTATGTTCAGCGAGAGAAATGTTAGTAAGAACATAATACAGATGCTTAATAATCTCTGTTTAATTGAATTTTGTTTCTAAATTTAGACATTTCCCATATCTCACTTCCTACAGTTTAGAAACACGACAATGACATCTACTGCTGGTGATGGCAGCAATGTTGGACCAGTAAGTGATCACCAAGTGAGCGAGAAAAAACCTGCCTCACTTGCCTCAGCTCCATGACGTCACGCTTACGTAAAGTGGGAGGAGTTTGGATCAGTCGCCTCGAGTTAAGAAACAGTTTTTCTCACTTCCCTCTAGTTTAGAAACACCACCACGTCTACAATCGAATGAGCTACTGCTACCATGGGGTGGCAACTGTACTAGAAACAATGCATTACAAACCTTCGCAATCTGCCTTTCAGTCAACGTTTGGCCGACGTCAACAACGCAACATGGCACCGCCCATGTTTATTTTATTTACAAAATTATTGTACCCCCTATAAAAAGCATAACAGCAATTTCAGATTAAAACAACAATTTTTCGAATCTCATCCCAGGCAAGAAGAATATGGCGGCGCCTCTTAATGTACCCTGTCTTAATTTCACGCCTGTCTCGTCTGTGCTCTCGCCTTGCGTGACATACGTGAAATTGTTGTTTTAATTTGAAACTGCTGTCATGCTGTTTGTAGGGGGTTACAATAATTTTGTAATTAAAATAACTAAATAAATACATTGTAGGATTATCATATTGCGGTTTCATACATATCCCATAATTCATAATTTCTGTCGTAATTGTGCGATTCAGGTAAATATGTATTGAGCAGGTTACCAAAAATGTGAAAACGCTGTATATCTTAAAAATGATGCAAAAATCAATTTCTAAAATCGAACAGCTATTGAAAAATTAGCGCAAACTTTTTTCCTGTGCTAGGATAAATTTGCAAAGAGTATCACAGTGTAACTATAGCCATGCATGTTTTTCCCTACTCGTCGGAGTAGTGCTTCTCGAACATTGTGTACCCCATGCCAATCATCATGGCGGCTGCCATCCCATAATCTCAAAGCGGAGGTATCGATGCTGGCTGCGCCTTAAACCGTGAATCTGCTAGTCCGCGTTTACCATATATTGTCCTAGCTGCTACTTGGACGCGACACACTCGCTTGTATCTAGATAAATAAATAAAATGAATAATGATAACGCCTTCCTTTACATTGATTTCTTTTGTTGTGTCCACATGCTTTCCAGCACTTCGTCCTGTTACGTTCTGTTTTATCCTAGAAGAATTTGTAATTATTTATCTGTGTTGGCGCGGTCAACAATAAAAAAAATAGTTCGTTAATCAGTTCTGATTTTATCACTTGGCTGTCACGAGTCGTGTCCGGGTATGACTGGCTATCACCTGCGTTCTTATAGTTGAAATGCTGGGCATGTTTGTATTTAGATTACGAGCACGCGGTAAACCGGAAATAGAAAATAGTTTAGTATAGCTCACCATTTTCTACTATACGTGTACGGTTATCGGTGGTTGTTTTTTCATCTTGTGGTTTGCCCACAGTTTACACGAAACCGCACGTAATTGTTATTGTATACCCGTTCCACAACCCGCAGCAAAATTTTTTTTGGGGAATTGAACAAAACTGGGACCGACACGCATTTTTCCCGCAATCAAAATCTCACTGGTGCTTTTTGGAGCTATGAGTGTAAAATAGAGCCAACAATCGAAATACATAATCGAAAATAATTAAAATTAACTCTGTCTTGTTTCCTCTCTATAATTTGTATTGTTATCTTTCTTTTCAGAAACAGGACCATGGGTGAAAGATTGGAAGAAAAACAGTTTTGCAGAAAAAAGATAAACTTTTGAAACTACCGTACAAATACATGAAATTCTTCAAGACGCAACTTTAGTTTACAAGTGTCAAGTTTGTTCTGTAAAAAAATAAATCAAAAAAGCAGTTATTCGTGACTTTTGTTAGAAGGACAATTTATTAAATGTTGCTGCTCTGCCAACCAGAAAATACTGGCAATAAAAATGTTGTGAATATTTCACAGGCATTGACTTTGATTTGTTTAAGATTTCTTCAGTGATTGGCTGTGCGAAACAGGGCAAATAAGCTTTCCATCCAAGCTTGTTGTTTGTCTGTCTGTGTGTCTGAATCCACGATAACTTTTGAACGAATTCTCAGATTTATTTCAAATTTTCCACATGCAATCTTTGACTCATCTCATAAATCGGTAAAATTGGTTATGGGGTTCCGGGAATTTTGCATATATTAAAAAAAAAATTAAAGAAGGGTTTTTAAAAATCTGCTATGAAAGAAATTGCTTGCTTGCTTCCTTTCACTATAATTTTCAAAGGTTGAAACGTAAAGCGATTCGTAAAATAATGCAATTCACAAAGAAAAATACAAATGCAATTAAATTAAGAACCATAAGTGCGCATTGAGTATGTAACGATACTGACATACACCATTTTTTACTCTCTGAAGTGAGAAATTAATAAGAAATTTTCCAATTTTTACTCGCTGAAGTAAAAAATTAATAAGAAATTTGCCAACTTTTATTCTCTGAAGTAAGAAATTAATAAGAAATTTGCCAATTTTTACTCTCTGAAGTAAGAAATTAATAAGAAATTTGCCAATTTTTACTCCCTGAAGTAAGAAATTAATAAGAACTTTGCCAATTTTTACTCTCTGAAGTGAGAATTTAGAAATTTGCCTAGTTCTGCTACCTGAAGTAAGAAATTAATCAGAGACTTTGCCAATTTTTAATCTCTGAAGTAAAATTAGAAATTTGCCAATTTTTACTATCGGAAGTGAGAATTTCACCGTAAATTTGCTAATTTTTATTCTCTGAAGTAATAAACAGCAGAAACTGCCAATTTGTACTCTGAAGTAAAAAATTAATCAGAAATTGCTCAATTTTTACTCTAAAGTAAGGAATTAATCAGAACTATGCCTGTTTTTATTCTGAAGTAAGAAATTAAACACAAATTTGCCTATTTTTAAAATCTAAGGTAAGAAATTTATCAGAAACTTGCCAATTTTAATCGCTTAAGTAATAAATTAATCAGAAACGCCCAATTTTTACTTCGAGGTAAGAAATTATACAGAAATTTTTCAATTTCTACTTTGAAGTAAGAAAGTAATCAGAAATTTGCCAATTTTTACTCTGAAGTAAGAAATTAATTATAAATTTGCCAATTTAACTTTCTGAAGTAAGAAATTAGAAATTTTCTAATTTTTAATCTCTGAAGTAAAATTAGAAATTTGCCAATTTTTACTACGTGAAGTGAGAATTTCATCGCAAATTTGCTAATTTTTAATCTCTAAGGTAAGAAATTAATCAGAAACATGCCAATTTTTAATCTCTTAAGTAAGAATTATTCAGAAAAAACTGCCAATTTTTACTCTGAAGTAAGAAATTAATTATAAATTTGCCAATTTAACTCTCTGAAGTAATTAATCAGAAACTTTGCCAATTTTGACTGTCTGAAGTAACAAATTAATCAAATATTTGCCAATTTTTTGCTCTCTGAAGTGAGAATTTAATCATAAATTTGCTAAGTAAATTTGCTAATTCTCTGAAGTAAGAAATTAACCAGAAATTTGTCAATTTTTACTCTAAAGTAAGAAATAAATAGGTTACAATTAAAAGGTCATCTAGTTTCGTTTGTACAAGACAACCCCTCTCCACCAGAAGAAAAGCAATCAAGCAAGACAAAGAAAACAGATATCCAAATTGTCATTCAGGGTTACAACAAGATAACCTCCCCCACCCCCCCCGTCCCCCTCAATTAAAAAACAATCAACAGCATGGGCGAGGGCTTTTTCTACTTACCTTCAAGTTATCAAACAGGACGGACAGATGCATACATATTTACCTTGCCTTTTGAACTTATATGTTAGAATACTTGAGAGGGGAATCGAACCCACGACCTTTGAAACCAAAGGCCGAGGTGTTACCGCTGAGCCGTACGGCCGTGTCAGTATGGCTCAGCGGTAGAACCTCGCCCTTTGGTTGCTCAAGCAGTCTGGCATACAAGCCCAAAAGGCAATGTAAATAGGTTTGCATCTGCATTTATTTTACCTTCAAGTCCGCACAAGATCACCCTCTCCAAAAAAAAAAAAAAAATCGATCACCATCAAGACTTTTTCCAAACTTTCATATTTTGTTCAAAGACCAAATTGTTCAAATAGACCTAAATAGGTAAAACCTTAGGCCTAATATTGTAGGGAAGAAATTGCCTTTCTTAATAAGGTTGTTTCAAATACTCTTGGCTAACTATCTTGTGTTCTGGTCACTCTCCTACTCCATACCAACCACCCCAAGGTTAAACTAAAAAATTTTGAAACTCGTAAAATCCTTGAAAAGTTCTTGAAATCCTTGAAAGTTACTTGACAGATGGCGCTAGAATTTATCAAGGGCAAATTCAACGCCTTGAGTTCTTGGAAATTGCTAGCTGTGCCCTTGAGAGTCCTTGAATTTTTCTCTGAATTAAAAAGAAGGCTCAAGGCTAGACTATAATTTTTATTAAAAGAAGCCCGTGCTACGCACGGGGCCGGTCAGGAATTAAGTTTACAGACCCACTCCCCTCCCTCTCTCGGCCCCACTCCCAATCCCCTCACTCCCCACTCCCAACCCCCTCACTCCCACTCCCCACTCCCACTCCCAACTCCCCACTCCCACTTCCATTTTCGCACGCACTGGCTAAGAAACGCTTTCACGGATTAAAATTTCTTCAATCCAATTTTTGCGCACACTGATTGACAAACGGTGATTTTTGTTGTTTGATTGTAAACGACTACTTTGCAAGATAGCAACGATCAGCCTCGTGCTCAGCAGTGATTGTTGTTGTCCACTTTGAAACAATTCAGCTCAGCTCTGAAAGCCTTCATCTGCGAATTAAATAAGCCA
>JAHWFP010030873.1:45113-57908 GCA_023313725.1 Lithobius niger
GCTGGAAACGATGACCAACACCATCAAAATGGTGACAAGATCTAGATTTAGGCGTTTATTTAACCTCTTTCTCACTAAGTTAGCACAATTTTTCCGACTGTTAGCGTCAGTTTCGTGGGTGGATGACCAAGATCTGTTACCAATGATGTATAGTTAATATTAATCACAATTCACCATGTCTATTCTTACAATGACGAATTGTACTTTTTTAGCACGTCAAAAGATGATTTTTGCTGCAAAACTAATTAGTATCTATAATAAATTTTTTTTTTAATTTCGATATCTTCTATATAGCACATCAATTTTTATTTTAAATATGAAGACCGAATCGTACGGCAAATTTTATTGATTTCCTAACTCTAGTATTAGCAAAATTATCAAACAACGATGCTGGATAGTTAACGAAAAAGCTAAGTATTGGTTTGGTTCACTTGCCGGACACCAAGGATTATTCTAGCACTTGAGATAATGGCATTATTGCTACGGTCAGTAAACTATATAGTTTCGTAAGACCAATGTTAAGTCGCATACCAATCTTAGCTGAAGGTTGAGAAAATATTTGATTGCAACCATTAGCTGAGGGTTGAGAAAATATTTGATTGCAACCATTAGCTGAGGGTTGAGAAAATATTTGATTGCAACCATTAGCTGAGGGTTGAGAAAATATGATTGTAACCAATAACCCATAACCGCCTGAAAGAACTTTCAGGCCCTTTTTTTTTAAAGTACTCGGGTTGGTTCTCGGATTCGAACCGGCATTCTCTTGCTTTGGAGCCGACGACGCTGACCACTGGGCTGTGACCGCCCGCTTTGCTCGCGGTCCCCGGGGACTCCTCACAAAGCTCGCGCTGGGACTTAAGTTTTTCGCTGTTATACGTTGAAGGCGTACATTCGTATATAGGCGGTTATGGGTTAACTTGCAGAGGCGGATTTCAGTAGCTCATAACTTAAGAATGGCACGTAATTCGTGACCATTTTAAACTGGAAAGTTATTTCGTGGTAACTTCAATCCAACTATAAAGATACGAATGCAAGTTTTAATGATAGTGGGTTAGTGGTTGCCCTAAATATCGGCCTAGTTGCTCGAAATTAGTCTTGACTGGAAAGGGTACCCTTTCTTCCAGCCAGATGCAGTGTAGAATACTAACGGGGTTGTGTAAGGAACTAACGTGGTCAGTGTGGAAAACTACTTAACGGGGACCAGTACTTCTCCGTCATTGTGGCCAACCCACCGTGCTGACACTTCTCCTCATTGTTCTCCACTTCAGCTTGATTCCCGCAATTTGTTCAAGTTGTTCACAACTTCTTGTTGACCAGGATCCTCATTCACATTTCGACTCATCTTGTTCTTTCGTTGCACCCCTGCTGGCACGCACTCACCACTGGTCCACCACATCCAGCCAATGCCATCATGAAAGGTGACATCGCCAACCTCACTGCTGAGACTAGGTGGGACCGTGGACCATCCCGCCTCACCGGCTAGTAATCCTCTCTCATTAATGGCGTCATGCTTCCAGACCACGTCACCTGATTCCTGGTCCTACCTTTTGTTCGTCTTAAGTCCTCAATCTCTGCCAACTTCTTCCTGACCGACCTTAAACCCCCCCAATTTTCGTTTTCATTTCACTAAAAGATCCGAAAACCCCTTTTGTATCTTACACGAAAGCAATTGCTCTCGCCACATCTCGGCAGTAGAACCCATCTCCGAAAGCAGCATCGAATTTGCGACCATCAAAGTTTGTGCTGCCACAGGATGAAACATTGTCACCGGAAAATTCCCCAAGGAATCAAGAAGTCCCTCTTTCGATTCTGGAGGTATGCTTTCAAATGACGCCTGTCAACGCACGACTCCTTGTTGGTGCCGGTCGATCCAGAAAGCCCTTTCGTTTCTACGCAATGAAAGGTTCGACTGCCGCCATGTCTCGACGACCACTCCGGTTCTGACATCTCCACGGCCACCTTCAGCATTGTTTTAGGATGCTCCCGAGAAACCAGACCTAAAGGGCAGCTCGTTCATGTCAACGCAGTCACCTTCATTCTTCATGCAGACCAAACAACTTTCAGACCTCACAACTATTTTCATGAATCCAACAGCCTTTTGGCTAGCCACCGGACCTGTTTAACAGTCTGTGCCTTGTCTCCGTCACCAAAAGAACGATCCAAATTGATCGATTTCTGCAAACATCCTAACTGAAACGAAAGTGCCGTCTCGTCTTCGGTCAAGCTTTCACACTGCACATGATTAGACTGACAATCTTTTCAAGTTCCTTGACCTTCATCTAACCAAATTGTCCTGGATTAGCTTGAATACTTTGTTTGAAACACTTCAAACGTTGACTAAATCATGACATCATTTCATGGGTCACAGCAAATTAAATGCTCCCATGCACTCTCGTCACTACTCAATCCTTACAGAAATATTTCATCAGATTTTTCACTTTCGACGATCGGACCGTCTCTTCCTGCGAGTAAGGGCTTCTTTTGATCCCCTCTTTAGGTTACTTCCAAATGCTCACAGCAACTGAAATCAGTTTTCGTTTTCAGCAAAACTGATCGCCTCTCATCTACACAGATGGGACTTTGACTCACTGTGAAAGCTCCGTCTGAAGACATCTCGCCATCTTCAATAGTGGAAACATGGGTACCATCGACATTTTCACAAAGATGACCCTCCGTTCTGAACAATTATTTGCATTCTCATTCATCAAGGAAATCGATATCTATCAACCCCAAACCATCTTTGTTGAGCTGCACCACATCTGCCCCAATCACTGCCAGGTCCACCACCGTCATTTACTGTCTTGGCAGGCTTCTTTCCCGTGTTGTGGCTTTCTATTTCACGTCATCGAAATGAAGCAATTTGGAGTTTTCATTCTTCATCGCTTCAACTGCCAAACATTGTGGTCTGTCAACCTTCAGTCTGCCTCTACCCACCCAACACCCAGCAGGCACAAGCTCCAATGCCATAGCTGGACTTAAAGTAGAACGCCCAACAGGTGCTACTGTACCGGTATTGTCTCAAGAAAACGGCGTGTGGACCCCCACACGGCTTGTCAAAACCCATAAGTGCAATTATTTCCGTGATCCTTGTTCGATCTGCGTTATGTTTAGTGCAGCGAACTGGCAGAAATTGGCCAAAAAGCAGAAAGATTCAAGAACAAGGGTGGACCACATGGAACGGATAAAGCGTGAAAATGCTTAACTTCTAGGAAAATCCCTGGCTCACCCCTCTCGTCGCCAGTTGCTTCCTCCAAACCGTACTTTGATGCTTCTCGAAAACACAGTGCTTCGGATTCGGATGATGATGACGCCTTCTTATCTTCGTTACAAGCAAGCATCTCATATGCTCTGTCAAAACAGAAAAACTAACATTCAAAACAATCTTCGCAGACGCCACAACTTGTATAAGATAGCAGTGCCACTGGATGATCTACGTCTAGACTTTGGACGAAGACGCTGTTGTTCCACTTCCCCCTATCATTCACGACAAAAACCAAGAGCATGCGGAACAATTTTAATTGGCATCAGCCTTTCAGAAATCCCCTTCATGTTGGACTATTCCAAGTCAAACACCCCAGCCGAAGAAAACAGTCATCCCCTCCATTCGGAAAACTGCTTTCAAAAATGAACATCTCTCAAGAAAATTAACGGGGCAGTGTGTACAACTTAAACGGGGCAGTGTGCACGACTTAATGGGGGCAGCACGATTTCCCTTTTTACGGCTACGTCTAGTAAGGTTTAAAACTGAAGTTTAAGAAGTTTATTCCCCCCCCCCCGGTCTCCCCCAAAATTAAGTTTCTTTAGTTACTGGCAGAAATTTGCAGAGTTTAGTCTTATAATCAGTAATATTTTTTTTTACTTCTAGGGAATCCATTGAGGAACCCGAGGATGATTATAAACCCAAGGAGAAAGTTAAGAGTAAGGGAGGCACTCCGTATGGAAGCAAAAAGGGAGGCACTCCGTATGGAAGCAAAAAGGGAGGCCCTCCGTATGGAAGCAAAAAGGGAGGCCCTCCGTATGGAAGCAAAAAGGGAGGCCCTCCGTATGGAAGCAAAAAGGGGGGCACTCCGTATGGAAGCAAAAAGGGGGGCACTCCGTATGGAAGCAAAAAGGATGGCCCTCCGTATGGAAGCAAGAAGGACAGCCCTCCGCATGGAAGCAAAAAGGGCAGCAAGTACGGTAGCAAGTATGGCAGCAAAAAGAGCAAGTACGGCAGCAGCAAATATGAAGAGTCGGAAGAGCCTGAAGAAATGACTTTAGGTGAATTGTTGTACGAAGAGCGTTATATAGTCATGTATTGTGTAACAGTTGTTATAACTATGCCATTTGTTGTGTCCATCCTGCCCCCACCCGCTATGCTCCCGATACCTCCTCCAATGTAGTCTGTCCGCCATCTTGATTATTGGCGTGTTATCATCGAGAGTTCAGTCAGAGATATGTGCCTTGTGTTTCACTCCTAGTCATTTGTTAGATTAGCAAACCTAAATCCAGAAAAAAATTATGTAATGTATGTTAGGAAAGCTAATTGCCGATCAGAAATGTAGGGGTAGTGCTCCAATGTCATAAACTTGAGAGCGTATTATCGTTGATGATTGATGTAATAATCGTGTAAAAACTCTAAAAACTTAACTTAGTTCCTTCGCCGTAAAAGTTTTTTTTTTTCATTTTGACAAAAGTGTATGTAAAAAAGAAAACACTTTACGAAGTTAAAATAAACTGTTTTTTTTCCCTGAAGATTTATTTTTTTGGGCTGTTAATTCTGAAGGTTTTAGTGGTTTGTGAACTTGACTGTGGGGTAGTTTGCAGCAATCCCAGAAAAAGGCCTGGAGTAAATATTTTAAAATATGTTAAAATATCACTGAAAAACATCTCCAGGTAAAAATACTTCTGAATTTAACTAAACTATACTAAAAATTAGGGATGAAATTTACGCATAAAAGGAACTTCCATCCAAAATGAATAAATAGCCCTCTTGCCCTGCTCGTTCTACCAACCTAGCTGTGATTATGCTATACACTAATAGCAGGACCAGCATTCACGAGTCGTACTTTTAATGTGGAGTATAATCACAGTGAGGGTGGTAGAGCAAGCAAGGCAAGAGTAATCTACCCAAAACTAAAACTTGTATAAGTGAAGCTGCCAAGTTTCCAAAAAGGGTCGGCCTTTGAAGGTAGTCATATCATTCAACCATGGAAAGGCCGCCAAGGTTAATCCTATTAGCGAAGTTAATCGCACTGACTAATAGTTCGAAAGTTAAATGAAAACTAGAACATTGCTACTAACGGTAGCAATCTTCTAAGTTTTCAATTAACATCCAAAGTAGTATTCGGTGCGATTAAGTTAGGTAATAGAATTAACCTTGGCGGCCTTTCCCTGGTTGAATGATAATCGCTACCTTCAAAGGAGACGACTCTTTTCGGAAACTTGGCTGCTTCGTTTAAACCTGTTTTGGTTGGATATCACTATTTTCATAGGACTGAACGTACGAAAGGTCAGAGCATCTTACCTTTATGTCGACTTTTTTTCTGAAGGAGTTTTATGTTGATAAATTTTCAGATTGATAATTTTTCCATTTTCCGTTGTCCAGTTAGTTGTTGCATCAGCCAAACTGACACGGTTTGGTTTATTGACTTTCCATGCTTCACATACACAAGTTTCACACAAGTTTTTGCATACACTCGCTAACTAACGCCGATCCCCTTATATTTTCAATAAGTTGCACTTTGGGCGCATTGGGACTTCGACATAAGTTATGCTTTTATTGCTCACAGTCAATAGACACGTGTAACGTATGGGTGTGAACTTAACAAAAGGTTTCACTGTCTTATCTTCATCTCTACCTTTTTTTTGAGGAATTTTGTGTCTATAAATAGCCGTTACATCAGCCAAATTGAGAATTTTTCGTAAGCTTTGTCATGCAGAAATCCCTGAAGTTCACTGTTAACACCAGAACGCAGGGTGTACGTGTTGCGTAACCATCACCTAACGTGCATCCTTTTTTTCTTAACGCAATTTACAACAACGTGAACAATCGGATGTCTATACTATGGAATGATCTTACTCGTTGGCGAGGCACTTGCATGTGTCCAGATTCGTTTTCGATGGAAATCGAAGCCTCTCCCTGTGTTTGGTCTTCTAATAGTGAGGTAGATAACGATTTTATTAAGACACGTCGGACAAAAGCATGAATATTTTTGTGTGGCATATAGTTAGTGTATGGGCAATAAGGAAATGGGCTGCACCACGTAATCTGAACATACATTGGGCTGACCATTAATAAACCGATTAATATAATATTGCTGTGGCAGGTGCGTAGCGATAATCACGGTATGACTGTGCTGTCCATTGTTGGGGCTGCATATTGTTGTGGGGGCTGTGGAATTGCAAATGTTTTACTTTGGGTAAAACGTGGGCTAACTTTAATGTTGGCCTGGGCCCAAATAAAGGTATTTATGTGAAGTGCAAATGGCGTGTTTGAACCAATAATCCATGAGACCTCCATCCAACAAATATGCTGAGACTTGCTCGATACATCATTTATGACAAATAACGTTCTAGGAGGCAATGTCGAAAATCCAACAGGAAGTGAATAAACCTACAGGTCTCGGGCACATTCTAGAGATCGTTTACGTCGATTAATACGACATTTCGTTGTAGCTCTACCGGAAGTGATGGTAAATAGTCAGTTCCGGTATTTATTCACTTAATGCATAACTTTTTAACGGGTTAGTCGCGCCTGGTTCCAAATTTGGCAAATAACTTTCTTACATAATAGTATGACAAATACTGTTGTATGAGAAAATGTCGAAAATCCAACCGGAATTGAATATACAGCTCACGTCGGGTATATTGTATCACAGCTCCTAAACCGTTAACAGATAGGTCTCAAATTTTGCAGGCACATTCTAGACCATTTACGTCTACTGATATCTACTGATATTTTGTCCAACTCTACCGGAAGTGGTAGCAACTGTCAGTCCCGGTAGGATTTTTTCGTGTAGATGTATAATTTCTAAACGGGTTAGTCTGTAGATTCCAAATTTTGCACATAACCTTCCTTAAATCTGACAAATAATGTTCTATTACTAAATGTAACAACTACCGGAAGTGACTGAGAATACAATGTCACTTCCAGACAATAATCTTATGAAATAGCTCCCTTATTTTGCTGGCTTGTTCAGTGACATGGCAAAATAATTCCGAAGAAAGTCAGTTTTCCTTATATTTCAAGCTGTGATGAAGCAGGGGAACAGGAATAATTAGTTTTTATTTGTTTTGGCCCCAAAACACAATGAACCGGGCATTGTGTGCAATATATAAAAAAATAAAGCTTTGCATTACGCAAAACCTGCCATAATTCATACAACTCCATTGGTGGTGCACAAGGCTTTTCTTGATAATTATAAGGTGGTCTGTGCTGTTGATGTGCCGCCTACCATGACACCAGATGGATGCATTGCACCCCACTAATGGAGTTTCTGATTTTTGGAGTTGCTGAGTTGCTGCTTTGGGTAATTCATTAACTTTTTTTTTTCATTTTGACCTGTTGCACACAATTCCGAATTTATGAGTGTTGCGGTGTAGTCATCTAATTCATTCAGTTGCCTCGGCTTCTAAAAGAATATAAGGAAAACTTTCAAAGGAATTATTGTAATCATAATTGCTTGTTGTCAATTGAAGGTATAAATGCTATATGTCGTAATTACATTGTTTTCAGGAAAGACTAAATGCCCAACCACAAATGCTGCACTTATTCTACGATAATGCAACTAAAATGTTTCTTACATGTTTTAAGCGAAAAATAAGTGCGCATTAGTGAAGAAATCTTACTATAACTGACATTTACCATCACTTCCGATAGAGCTACAACAAAATTTCGTTAAATATCAACTGACTTAAATGGTCTCAAATATGCCTTCAAAATTTTAGACCAGTCCGTTAAACGGTTCAGGTGTTAGGTACGTGGTAAGACTATTTACCGGAAGTGAGCTGTATATTCACTTCCGGTTGGATTAACTACTTTTTTCTCATAGAACGTTTTGTCATAAATGATACATAAAACTACTGTAGTAAGTTTCAGCATATTGATCAGTATATTAACAGTCGTGAAAAGTGCTTCGCTGTATGCATATTTTTTATTTTTTTTTCCTATTTACGAATTTTGGTATACAAGGCCTGTTCCAGTCCAATATACGTTCAGATTGCTTGGAGCAGCCCATTTTCTTATTGCCCATACACTAACTGAGCCACACAAAAAATTCATTCTTTTGTCCGCCAAGTCCTAGAGTCCGGCCACTGAAAGAATAACTCGGCGTTCGTCGAATATGGCGCTTTTTTGCCAGTAGGATAGGTGCACCTTGTCAACAGCGAGTTCAATCGAGCCCAGACATGGCGTCGAATTTGACTCCGTTAGCGAAGCGCGGTAAAACTTAACACAGTCAAGCTCTGGAGATGTTTAAAACGTCGTCTAGTATTTCGAATCCAGGGTGAGTGAATTTGGAGAGTATAGAACTAACACGCAATCCTGAAAGTGTGCAGTGGCTGCTACTGGAGTGTTGTAACGTTTTGCTAAATTGCTACACGTCTCATGCAAGGCGCGTTAAGCCTATAGCTTTTCCGGGCAAGTGATGTAGAGACGCCGGGGAAAAAAAAAAGGCCGCGTCTTTCACCCATTTCGCAGCTCAATTTTTTCGACACGTCAATAAGACGTATTATTGTAGACATACGTACAAATAAACAACTCCCTATTCTTAAGAAAGTGTCGGCAGAGCAAAGGAATGCTTAGGGTTTGCTGGAAAAAAGATAGCCGTCTTGTTAGAAGTCTTGGTAAATAAAAATAAAAATCCATTGTGCTCTTATTTGTGTTATTTCCCAGCTGCTGATTACACTGTACTGTATTACAAACTAAATTGACAAATTGGCATGAGGATTGGTGGGGGGAGGCCCGAAGCGCACCTAGTTTTCCATATTTTTATGGTAGTAATCGGCGCTATACAGCAATTAAAGTAAGGGGCGGTGATAAAGAAAACGCGGGATAACGATGCACCGATTCCTTGTTTCGTGCTACAATTCAAAATGTTTGTCAACAGAGCAAATCATTGAAAGAAGATACGTGCAACACTACAGAGTTAACGTCTGGATACAAGAAATCTCACGAAATGATCGGGAGTGGACATAAGAGATGTTGATTTACAGCTCCACTTTGTTCTACGTATGTAAACAAACGAGAGGCCAACGAGAGAGTTTGACACTAAAACTGTCAATGTATTTGTTTTCCCCGTTTATCTAGGATTTGCACACGTTTCAAGGTAACACGTGTAAATTTATTGTAAACTATTTTCAACTCGCCAGGCTTTTGTTATCGAAAGTAATAGAACACTGCCGAAATCACGAGACGGCTACGGCAGATTGAACAGTTGCCGTACGCAGTCCAACAGTTTTTCGTGTTAGGTATAGTATGCTTATTTTAGACATGTGGAGCTCGTCTTATTCTTCATTTGTCTTATTTTACTTTACTTACTTAAATTATTTAATAAAAAAAAATTAAAGGGATTTAATTTAATATTTCACTATTATTTTGTTTGTTTGGATTTTGGGCAGCTGAATTTGGATGGCTTGCCTGCGTAACTTGTTGTTGCCTGGCAACCATAGGGGAGGATGAATGATGCTTTAAGCGAGAGCGACGTTTATATTTTCAGTAACGAACCTTGTTTTTAAGTGTGTATCGTTTTTAAAAGTACTTCTAGTGGAACAAAAATTTTCTCACTTCACTATGCTATGAGAGGAACCACAAATTATCTTTCTTTACTGCTAAAATTATTTTATGTGTTGACGTAGCCATAACAACGTCTCAAAACGATCATTCCAATTGAATTCATTGCTAATGCACGGACTACCTCGATCCGATCGTGTACGTAGCGCTGCCAAACCATGGAAGAATCCTTGGTAACGGGTAATGAATGGCCAAGAGTGCACCTTGCATGCACCTAAAACAAGCAAGAAAAAGTCACGACTTGAACAATCGATGATAACACCAAGTCATTCTCTTAGTGGCCCTACTATAATTCTGTCGAACTTTGTCGCTAAGCTACCTCACTATAAGAAAAGTAACTCTCACTTTCAATTTATTTAACTCCTCCGTACTCCGTACCCCCAGTGTAGGGTCTTAATACCTCCTTGCCCTCCCCCCCTGGCCACTCCAGTGATTGGTTTTCAATTTATGTAACCCCCCCCCCAAACACCGCCTTGCACTCACCCACATTCCCCCATTTTCGGGTCGGGATACCCCCCCCCTCGGCCCCTTTGGTGTTTGGCCTTAGGAAAGCAAATAGTCTGCACAACGATATGACACGACCCTGATCCGACCTCTGAACCACGCAGCACATAATAGTTGCAGGCAATTCTCGTTCATTTACAAAGGTATTAAAGGGATAAAAACCATTTCCACTCCGCTCCGAGGTATTACATCGTACCAGGCTACCAATTCAAGGCCCATTGAGGGCCCCGAAATGTACAACTAACGTTTGAAAATTGGAAATAAGCCATCAGCGAAAATTATACACTAGAAATAACGAAGTTCAGGAAGCCACCTTTATGCACTTACGTTTCGTCGGAGTGACATGACCCGGATTCGAACCGGCTACCCAGTTCGGCCCCAGATGACTTGCATAGCGCCTTAATCGCTATAGCCACATCCTCCACTGGCATAATAACACACTGAACCCGTTATTAAGGTAACAACCGTGACCAGGACTCCAGGACTCCATTCGACCGAACGTTCTCGGCCATAGGCAATGGAGAGGGAAGACAAATCTTCTAATGTTTGGTTTAAAGTTGTCTGCTTTTAGCCATGATACGCGAGTTTTAAAGCGACAGGCTCGATTGGTGCAGCTTCCGCAATACTACACTAAAAGACGAAGCAAATAGCGGTCTTATAGCAAATGTGGCAAGTGGCGCCGACTCTTGGGAAACTTCGCTTGTGTGGTGTTGAGATGGCAGCACCTACCAAAGGCATTGACAGTTCCATTACGAATATGGAGGCCTGTTAGCTAGCTGCCAGAGTCGATTTTTTTTTACCGCTGCCGTAGCCATAAGCCATCGAACACTAACAAAATATAACGTGCCTTGGTTGCCGCTGCACTAGTTGCTATTAGTGATTTAAGGTATTTTTAAATATAATTTCTTAGTTTATTACGAAGGCTAATCAGGTTTCAGTTAGTTTGAAAACGTATATCGATCCCAAAAGTATTTCCGCCAAATATTTCGGCCGTGTAAAGTCGTGACATCAAACGCTAAGTGCTTTCGACAAGGTATATCCCACCTTTCATTCGAAGGTTAAATGAAATACATGAAAATTGCTTTCTGCTTTATTTCGTTTAACGTTTGAAGTCTTAGTCTGTGGGATTAGCTTGAAGAAAAGGCTTGGTGTTTGGTATCACGATTTTACACGGCCGAAAAGCTTGGCGGGAATCCATAAAAAGTTTTGTTTTGGGGTAGATATCATATTTTGTTCCAAATTGATGAAATCCATTTTTTCCCTTACCAATTATTAGATGGAAACATCGATCTAGTTTTGGCCCATTTCTTTTGTGTGTGTTGACTTTCCGCTAGATTTTGAGGACAGCCGTCACCTTTTTTCCCATGATCTTGCAAACGCACGAATTTATTTAATGTTCATTTCGGCATTGTTGCATAATAACAATGTTTAAAACACTGTAAAGCAATTAATTTGGTCGTTTAGAGGCCCCTAGCCCCTGAACTACTTGGCCAGTTAGAAAGGGCTTATGGAAAGGGCTTATCTCCAAAGCAACACCAGTAAAATGAGGTAAGAACCAGTTTTATCCACTGCATGGAAGAATTTATTTTCGTGATACAAGATAAGCGTTACTAATAGCCAGTAGTTAGGCAAATATCAGTTATTCACGTCTTTTTTTTCAACCAGTAAACACATTGTTATTTATCCACAAATAAATCCTCAGATATCCTCTGGTCGCCATGTTCATATACATGTTTTATCCGGATATTATCGTTAATATTGGTGGGCGACACACTAGCGTGTGTCTTGATCACAGTGTAATTCATTACTAAATATTATTAAAATTAACCGTTATCTATGTTTTTATTGCCACAGTCGAACATAGGACTGGTTTCGCAATTATTCTCTCAGTACTTACAGCACTTGTTTGTGTTAATCGATATATTTTCATTGTTCCCTATGCGAAGTATCTTTGAAGGGAGTGACTACGGAAACGTGGTTAAAAATCGAAATTCGTCGCATTTAACACAAAATTAATGACATTGCATTTTTTAAAATCTAGATACTTTCAACCAAAGAGATTTCAATAGACAGACTGTTTCACTCTTGTTTGAGCTCGTCTAAATATGGGTGTCTAACATTTAGTAGAATGGAGTCCCATACAAGCAGTAGTTTCTGCTTTTTAGCTTGCTGAAGCCTGTCTGGATTTGAGGCCAACCTTAGGCCTAATGAGCACTGGAAAACAAAATTCCAGAACACTAAAGAAAGTGGAATCAACGGAAAAACTGCTTGTAAAACAAATTCCAGAACACTAAAGCAAGTGGATTCAACGGAAAAACCGCTTGTAAAACACATTCCAGAAAACAAGAAAGTGGAATCAACGGAAAAACCGCTTGTAAAACAAATTCCAGAACACTAAAGAAAGTGGATTCAACAGAAAAACCTATTATAAAGTAAATCCCAGAACACTAAAGAAAGTGGATTCAACGGAAAAACCGCTTGTAAAACAAATTCCAGAACACTAAAGAAAGTGGATTCAA
>JAHWFP010030876.1:0-13388 GCA_023313725.1 Lithobius niger
AAAGTGGTGAAATATGAGCCCTTTCTTCAAATATCAATTGTTTATTTTTGAGACTACTTGTAAATACTTGTATTAGTATGAGAGTTTTCCTCTGGGCTGAGTAGGCTACTCGCTGTCATTTTCTATGTCTGATGCATCCCTTGAAAAATGCCCAGTTCAGTGTTGAAAGAAAAGTGTAAGTTGGTAGGCTGTTAGGCTTTCTTGTGAGCAAAGCAAGCGTAGATAAAAAAAATACAGTTTACTTATAAACATGATTATGTCTTGCAACCTGAATTTAAAAAAATGCCCTTTGTATTTCATGGAAACACACGTTCTGAAAAAATATACTTGATCCCTATCTAATGGCAGGGTAAACTTGATCTTTACCTCTTAGCATGTAATAGCGGAAGGTAATGTAGCTTTGCCAAATCCTGTCCCTAACGTTTCTCTTCAAATTACCGCTGATCGAGCTCGTTCTTTCCAAGAAGTTACAAGCCTTTCAGTGAACATGACTAGCATCAATCCAGCAGATAACAGCATGGAATTAAGCCCTGGTATTTATATTAACGAACTTTTATGCTTCGTCAATAACCAACTGGGGAAAGAAAAGCCGGAAGTTGTCGCTCGACTCGCTGTTGCTTATTACACACCTGAAGAAATTGGAGCTGCCAAGAAACTTTTGTTTGAATCTTGCACTAAACGGTTAATTGTCCGTCAAGGTGATGACAAGGATTTCAAGAACGTTATGGACATAATCCACGTGCTTGAATCTCTACCTAGTGAGAAATGGCCCAGTTTTCTGTCGGAAACCATGCGTTTTCCCCCAGGACGAGTCGAGTGTATAGGATTTGGCAATCTTGCTTCTTCCTTACGTAACTTGCAACTCGATGCAGCTGAAATTCGTGCTGCGCAGCTCAGAAACTCGGTCCATCCAATTCTGGACGACTTTTATGATCTAAATGCCAAAAACTTGAGTGTTCAGATACGACAAGTGGTCCCTTGGGAATCAACGGCCGCCATCGCTGCCCGGAACTGGAAGCGGAAGTACACGCGAAAAACCACCGGGATGTAGGAAAAGGCGAACAGCACGCGGCGCATGGTGCGGTACTATCCATCTCAGCTGGGGCCGATAGCCTTGGCAAACGGAATCCGGTCTCAAGCCTCTGCAATATTGGTGAACATTTCGAGCGGACGACAAACATGATCAATGTTGACGCGCTCACTTACGCAGAGTGCGCCGATCCAAATAAAAAGAAAAGCGTTGTCTCACCTAATAAATGTAGAAAATCATGTAGTAACCAATCTGATAGACATCACGAAGTCCAAACAACAGGTGAGCTAATCGCTAAATCTCCACAACAAGGAGGAGAAACATGTGATAACATCGAACGTGTTGCTAAAGCAGATGTGCCCATGATTCGTACTCAGCTGCAAGAACGCAACACGATATTAAAACATGACAGGAGATGGAAATTGCCTGCTCCGTGCCATTTGTTTTTTCCGCTGGGGTTCGCAACGTGAGCACATGAGGGTCAGAGATAAGCTCGTACGCTATATTCGCACGCACGAGGATATTTTTTCGGCCTTTTTACCCGAGAACGAAACATCTGTATCTACTATGTGTGATAAACTGGCTTTGTCGGGAGAACACGGCACGCAAGCGGTCATCAATGCTGCTGCTGCCTTGTATAAAGACATTCACCCATTTAACTGTAAAGAGGAACTCGATACTTGGTATTTGGTGTATTCTGTTGAAGATTATAATGTTGCTACTGTATGCATAAAGAGGCCAAGCCAGACTGGAAGGTTGGCCAATCAAAAAAAGTATGTAGGGACTGGATGCAAAACATCATCTGCACTGCTGGTGAAAATTGTGGTTTTCAGCACCCACCTCCAGAGCCTACAAAACCAAGTGTAGCCACTGGCAATGAAAATGATCAAGCAAAGAAGATTGGCATTTCAGCTGCAAAGACTCTTGCTGTCGGACGGATTTTTGTCAGCAAACTTCCATGCCAAATGACTGCTGCTCAGTTAGAGAAGAAAATTCATGAGTCTTTAAAAATTAAAATTCGGTGTATTAAATTAGAAAACCTCAGTAACAAATGGTAATGTTCATTCTATGTTGAGGCTGACAAAGTGTGTGTGTCGAGACTCTCGGACAAAACAGTCTGGGACAGCGGGATCAGAATTGAACCATTCAAGGGCAAGCCTCCGTCCCTAAACACTGGCAGAGTAGGCCTAGTTAAAATGTCCAACTCAAAAATCTTGTCAGGCTGGTGGAGCGATAAACTCGTGCTCTGCCAGCTCCACTTTTTTTGCGTGATGGCTACCCATCAGTCAGACGCGCAGTCCATCCTACAAATCGCTGTCAGAAAGAAGATACTCTGAAATTTGTTCTGGCTAACTGTAGGTGTCTACATACCAAATTCACCGAAGTGAAATCCGATATCTCTAACACTGCTGTTGATAATGCTGTTCTGACTGAATCTTGGCTTTCATCGGACATTGAAAATGGGGAAATTGAGATCCCTGACTATCAGCTGTTTCGCTGTGACAGAACTGTCGGAAATAATGGTGGCATTGCTGTTTACGTCAGGGACTGTATTCCTGTGCAAGTGGTGCTATGCGTATCTCTTCAGATTAACGAAGTTATTTGTTTTAAGCTGATCAACTCACCGTCCACAGCTTTGTTCTGTTGCTACAGAAGCGGGTACTGTACCGATTATACCAACTTAAGGCTGATTGAACACATTACAAACATTGCGAGCCGTTTTAAAAATCTTATTGTATTGGGAGATTTCAACTGCCCTCGTATTGGCTGGGTCAATGGAATCTGCACTGCTGTGGCCGAACCTGTTGAAAGAGATCTTTTGGAAACTTTCACTGGTATTGACTCCCACCAACACGTGTCTTACCAGAAATGTGCTTGGGCAAACACCAGCAATTCTGGACCTTGTTTTCACTGCAGGGGAAATTGAAGTGCGTTTTGTGGTCCACAGCACTCCTTACGGGAAGAGTGATCACGATGTTTTGTATTTTGATGCCCTCTTAAATTGTCGGCGACATTATGGATTAAAAAAAGGTTATTTACAACTATCACAAGGCAGACTTTGCCAGCTTGAATGATACCATTTCTAATTTGGACTGGGACAGTGCTTCCACTGAAGCTAGTTTAAACGAACAAGTTTAAGAACACGTCCCTAAAATGCTGCAGAGAAAATACAGAGTCCCACTTCCGATTGAAGTTCGTGCTGCCATTAAACTGAAACATAAGGCGTGGAGATGTTACAGCAAGTCAAAAACTTCTGAAGACTACGCTGACTATGTTATTTATCGAAATAAGAGTGTTGCCTCGCTCCGTCAGGGCCCCCACAACAGGGGGATCAGGTGGACCCACTGTACCCAGGCCCGGTCACTCAAGGGGCCCACACGGCCTGCAAATTTGTTTTTTTTTCCCCCGCAATTGTGAGTTTTGATGACTATGAGTAATACACTCGATTTGTGCGTATTGTGAATTTTTCCATACTCTCGACAAAAAAAAAAACAACTCCAATCCAACGGTAGCGAGCACGGAACAGGAGCACTGCAGTGGGAGTCTTCAAATGTAAGCAGCCTGGATTAATGAATGAACCAACCCCTTAAGCACGATTGTCGCCGACGAATATCATATGCAACCTTTCTAAGATTTCAGTCGAGGATGGGGGCCCCGCTGTTGTGGTTAGTGCCAGGCCCCTGACTTTGATGTGGGGGCCCTGCGCTCCGTTGTCACGAACGGCAACACTGTGTGGGTGTAATCAAATCGAAAGATATCAATAAGTTTTTTTAATTTACCAGTGTTGGACGGGGCAAGGCATTTAAGATGAAGTCAATGACTTCAAATGGGACTACCTTTTCTGATCCTGTTGACATTGCTGAAATACTTAACTCCAAGTTTTCTTCGGTATTCGGGACTGATTCTAACACATGCAATATTTGTGGGCCTATGGCTCAAGTGCATATTAATTCCTCTTTAATTTTTAAGCTACTTGTATCTCTGGATCCAAAGAAGGCAGCAGGCTCTGACGGGCTGTCGCCTCAGATCTTGAAGAACTGTGCACAATCACTTGCCAAGCCTTTCTGTAGTATCATTAGCGAATCCATACAAACGGCAATTGTCCCCGAAAGCTGGAAGCTCGCAAACATTGTCCCCCTGTTCAAAAAGGGTAGTCTTGGCGACCCCGAGAACTACAGACCGATAAGCCTCCTGCCTGTTATCTCCAAAGTGTGTGAAAAAGTTGTGTATCAACTGCTGGTTGACGAATGCAGTCAGCTTGGCATCCTTGATGACACGCAGCATGGCTTCACCAAAGGACGGTCATGTCTTACAATCTGCTTACTACTCGTAATGCATGGACTGCTGCGATGGACTGTGGATTTCCAACCGATGTGATTTTCCTCGATTTCAGTCGTGCTTTCGACACAGTGCCTCATTCCCTGAAGGTAATTATTGATCCACCTTGTGAGATTAACGCTAATGCCAAGGTGCACAAGGGTGTCAACCAGCTTGGAATGAGGCAGCATGTGGTCATTGTGCGATCTTGCTCCAGTTGGAGCAAAGTTACTTCGGGTGTTCTTCAGGGATCAGTGCTTGGCCCTATTCTTTTCCGTTTGTTCATTGCGGACATGGACCGCGACATCTCCAGCATTTTGGAAAAGTATGCTGATGACACCAAAATGCACCGAGACATTAAAAAGCCGATCGATGCTTCTATTTTACACGAGGACTTCGATAAAGTTATTAAATGGTGTGATGAAGTGGGGATCCTCCTTAATCCAAACAAATGCTATGTAATGCACATTGGTCAAAGTAACCCTTGGCTTATGTACTACTATCGTGGTAAGCCACTTAGTGTGGTGAACACTATTAAAGACCTGGGAGTCATCTCGAATGATTTGAGTGTCTCGCACCAAGTTGATGCTGTTGTTGCCAAGGCGAACAGATTCATTGGCTTCATTAAAAGGCATGTGCGTTATTTGGATGCTGCCTCCGTCAAAGCCATCTATAAATTTTATGTTCGCCCTTTGACGGAACATTGTATTCAAGCTTGGCGGCCGTGGCTGATCAAGGATATTAATCGTCTTGAGCGTGTTCAACGCAGGACTAACAAACTGGTGCCACATTTTCGGGGGCTTTCATACTGTGAAAGGCTACGAAGGCTTGGTCTCGCTCTGTTCCTGAAAGGTGGACTCGAGGAGACAATATCTTGACGTACCAAATCCTGCGAGGAGGGGTCAGGTTGAATCCAAGTGTATTCTTTACCCCTTTTGATTCTGTGACTCGTGGGCATCCTCAGAAATTGACCAAGAGTCACGTCAGGTTGGAAGTGCGACGCAGCGACTTTGCACACCGTGTTATCAACCCGTGGAATGCACTTTCAGCCAATGTGCTCAGCGCGAGAACTGTGAACTTGTTTAAGGCTGCTGTGGACAAGTTCAACGCAAGATAAACCCCACGTCTGAATTCCCCATTTTATGCTGGTATGAGCCTATGGCTCTGCGGTTGTTTTTCGTGTATTATTATTATTTGGTTGTGTTACCATTTATTCTTGGTTACGGCCTATAGTTAGAAACTTGAATTGAACAATGTGAGGATTGGGGTTGCCAGTTATAGTGCACGGGCCAATCCCAACTTAGAAACACCAGCAGAAGGCAGGGTTCTTTATCTTCCCCTTTACAGCCATGTGGCCAGCTGAGGCAAATTAGTTCAAGTTCCTTCAGTCCCACATAATTCGACAACATGTTGGCCACAATACGTAAACTTAAATTGTAATAATTAAACGTGTTTGTATTGTTGTACTCGGCACCATATGCTTATTTGCAGCTTGTGGGCTGTATCGGTATTTTATTTAATAAGACTCGTACTCTGTACACAGTGAAGAGATTTTTGGAATTTTAAACGGCATCGCAAGACGCTCACTATGAATGTCGCACATATTCGTTCTTCTTAGAATCTGCCTCATTGTGTTAGGAAATGGGCTGTCTCCATTGCTATCGGGGCATTTGGTTTTACTACTTAATGCAAAAATTACGTCAGTTTTGGTAATCCCCCCCCCCCACCACCACCACCCTGCTCCCTCCTGTGTACCAATCGCTGTTTTTGTTGCCTACATCCGGCGGACCGATGATCAAATTTTCTGGCCGGGCGAAAAACGGGTTCCAAACAGACGCTGGCACTTACCGGTCAGTAGCACGGAAGAAGCAGAGTGTAACTGGGCCGACACAGTTGCTATGCCAAAACTCAAGCCAAGGCATTGAAGGGGCAGTCCCCAAGGCAGGAGACGGTAGTGGGATGCCGAGGGTAGGCGGTGAGGTGCAGCTGGACGGTCAAAGAAAGAAGAGAACGGATGAAGCGACCATTCAACATGACCGCTTGAGAACAAAATATGCAATACTTTCGTGGCAAGCCCTTTTAATAGGAGGCGTGCGCGCTTGGGTTACCAAGCTGGCCGACCAACCAACTTAAAATCTTAAGGATGAAACCAGCATTATGAGAAAGAATACTACAACAGGCAGCCTTCACTGCAAGGGTTTTCTTACTGGCAACTGCCGTCATTCATGTTGCAATCATCCTCATCGTGATTCCCCAGATGGTCAATTGTCCCTTACTTACCCTTTCATGCTGAGTTTCTTGCAGTCATAGGGACTGCGAATGCGATTCTAAACCCTGTGGTTGCCCTGTACTGTCTTTCAGAGGAATTTCAAGCACCAATTGCCAAACGGTTCACCAATCGCTCATGTCCTAATTGCACATTCGTAATCACCTGGCATTCAGACGCAGGAAGGCAGTGCAACATTAAGGGAATTTACTAAAGACAAAACACAGTCACCTCCCCCCCACCTCGTTTGGACTGCTGTGAAGATGACAGTGAGGAGTCTTACTCGACCTTGAGGAGAAGGATTTCTGGCTCTGGTCACAAAAGGACCCGCTACCTGCTGTCCCTTTGTTACCCTCATCGCAGCACCTTCTGACCTTCGCCTTTCGCTACCTCCTGTCCCTCGCCGACCTTCATAGCAGCATCTTCAGACGTTCATCCTCTACTGCCTGCTGTTTCAAGCCAACCATCGTGCAGCGCTTACACCTTCATCCTTTGCCGCATTCTCTCACTCGCCGTCCAACACTTGCAGCCGACCAAACTTCGGACCTTCATCTTCAGCTGCCTGCTTTCCCTCACTAGCCATCATTGCAGTTCTTCAACGCTTCATTCTTCGCTGCCGTTCGTCCCTCACCAACCTTTGTTTGCAGCTCGACTAACCCTCGTTTATCGCTGCCTGCTGTCCTCGCCAACCATCATTGCCACCCCTTCGGACCATTGTCTGTCTGCTGTCCCTCACCAACCTTCTTTGCAGCTCTTCAACCTTCATCCTTAGCTACTTTCCATCCCTCATCAACCTTCGTTTGCAGCTCGACTATCCTTCGTCCTTCGCTACCTGCTGTCCCCCCACCAGCCATAGTTGCAGCTCTTCAACCTTCATCTTTCGTTACTCTCCGTCCCTCACCAACCTTCGTTTGCAGCTTGACTAACCTTCGTCCTTCGCTACCTGCTGCCCGCCCCCACCAGCCGTCGTTGCAGCTATTCAACCTTCATCCTTCGCTACTTTCCATCCCTCACCAGCGTTCGTTTGCAGCTCGACTAACCTTCATCCTTTGCTGCCTGCTGCCCCCCACCAGCCATCGTTGCAGCTCTTCAACTTTCATCCTTCACACTCTTCTGTCTCTCACTGACCTTCCTTCGCTGCTCTACTAACCTTCGTCCATCGCTGCCTTCATTCCTATGCCAACCATCATTCCAGCTCTTCGTCCTCCATTTCCCGCGTGTTTGCAGCTCTGCTACCCCCGTCACTTCTCACTGCCAGTTGTTCCTCACAGTCGAAACTTTCACCTTTCCGAACCTTCATCCTTCGCTGCCTTCTGCACCTCTCTCACCATATCAGCAGCCACAGCCGAAAGACCAGGCCAATTTCACCCACTCTTCGTAAACTCATACAAGAAGACCCGGAGGAACTCGAAAGACTGATTGTCGGACCAGAAGGATCTTTGCCTTCCTCCATTTGGTTTCCGCTTCACTCTTTCGTCCGCAATATGGGACCAACTATCGATATCCATTCCCACCGACAAGCCCTTGCCGTCGACCTTCCCACCGAATGTCCGAGCACCGACTGTCATACAACTTTGCCCATAAAACTGAAAGACAACTTCCCCCGCCTTCGGCCGAAAGACCTGAAAGTCTGACACACCTGAAAGATCCAAAGGCACCTCAAAGACCAAAAGATTGACACGAAGTACCATGGCGTCCCAAAAGACCAAGCAACCTGAAAGATCCCAAATGCCAACAAGTCCAATAGGTCTTTCGAATGTTTTCAAGGATGCTTGTCAAAACGTCGCTCTCTTCACGATCACCGACTGTTTCACGAAAAAACAAGGGATTCGCCTCAAGGCTACTATTCAGATCGTCGAACCCTCCTTCGGCAGTCCCGGCGTCATTGTCTCGCCTCCATAATCCCCACCACCACAACAATCGGGGCAAACTGGATTTCGACTACTTGAGATCTTGTTTGTCCACAATCGACTGGACTATGTTGCTTGCTCTACTTGGGGACACTACCGAATCTGTCTGGTTGGGTTTCACTCATCTTCTTGATTTCTACATTAAACTTTGCACTACTCCGTCAAGTCGGTGTAGTTCAACTAAGTTTCGACTCCCGCCTATTCTGCGCAGCGCTGCCAGAAGGAAGCTTGCCTGGTGGCATAGGCTTAAAACTGACCCGCAGTCCGCTTCCTCTAGGGCATCTTACGAGGCTAGCAGGTTAGAGTACTCACGGTTGGTTGACCTTTGGCACAACCAGAACGAGCAGCGTACTATCCAGGAAGGAAATCTCTCGGCTCTTTTTCGCCATTACAGACGACACACAAATACCACTCGAACTCTTCCACCTTTCTTGGATGGCGACATCTACCTTTTTGATAACGAACCCAAGGCAAACCTTTTAAACAATATATTTGCTGCGAATGGAATTAAAGATAATGGTTCTGTCCCTGAACCAACAAATTCGAAACCATACCCATTTCTGAAACTTGATTATGTCAGCTTCAACAGTGCACGTGTATTCGCTGCCTTGAGTCACCTTCGGATGAGCCACGCTGTTGGCCCAGACGGATATTCCTCATTTTTTTTTAAACAGGTTAAGTTGGAGGTCTTTGAGGCCTTAACTTACATTTTTAAGCTATCTTTTGCTCAAGGGAGCGTTCCATCCGTTTGGAAATCAGCTAACGTCGTGCCAATTTACAAAAAGGGAAATGCTGCCGATCCACACAACTATCGACCTATTGCCCTCACTTCCGTTGCATGCAAAATTATGGAGTCAATTGTCAGAGAGGATATGTTGACCTACTTGGAAGAAAATGCGCTGTTAAATCCTGACCAATTCGGCTTCCTGCCAAAGCGTTCTGCTACGTTGCAGTTACTTTTGGCACTGGATGAGTGGACCTTGGCAATGGACCTTGGCATCCCAACAGACGTTATTTATTTCGATTTCCAAAAGGCTTTCGAATCGGTTGTCCACAGCAAGTTGCGATTTAAGCTGGCCGAGTTGGGCTTTTGTGGCTCTCTGTTAGCGTGGATCTCCGATTTCCTAACGGGGCGTACACAGCGGGTTTTAATTGAACAGACGCTATCGTCTCCCCAGCAAATCATCAGCGGGGTACCACAGGGATCCGTTTTGGGCCCTCTTCTTTTTGTTATCTTTTTAAACGACCTTACCAACGTAAGTACCACAACGGATAAGACCAAATTTAAATTTGCTGATGACCTCAAGATTGGGTCTGAAATCCTAACTGAGACAGATGTTACCTTTCTCTCGGATCAGATAAACTCTGTGGTCGAGTGGTCAGATTCCTGGCAGCTTCCACTTGCTAGTGCAAAGTGCTGTACCTTCCACATTGGCAGACAAAATCAACATCATCAATACTTCTTAGATACATCGCCACTTGATTCTGTTCTTGAGATCAGAGATCTTGGAGTTTATTTGAACCATGACCTCAAGTCATCAATCCATTGTGGTCTGCTTACCAAATCTGCCTTTTGTAGACTTGCCATCATTAAAAGATGTTTCCATTCTTCGAACAGAAATACACTGGTTTGGGCCTTTAAGGTTTTTGTCCGACCTTTGTTGGAGTACGCCAGTCCTGTGTGGTCACCTTACCTCTTACAGGATATTGACAGGCTGGAATCAGTCCAGCGATCTTTTACACGTTCTTTGCGTGGTTTACGCCACTTCTCTCCTGGCCTCCGTTTGAGGTCGCTTGGCTTGGAACCGCTCGAGCTGAGACGTTTAAAGGCAGATCTTATTTTGACGTATAAAATTCTCCATGGGTTGTTGCCCTTGGACGTACCTTTTTTCGACCTGAGCTCGATCGATTTTACAAGGGGTCATTCTTTTAAGCTTCGGGGATCCAGGTGTAACCGTGATTGTCGCAAACATTTCTTTGCCAACCGCGTGGTTTCTCCCTGGAACTCGCTTTCTGAGGAGACTGTATCGGCATCTTCATTGCGGATTTTTCGGGGCTTGCTAAATCGCACTGACCTAACTGCATTCCTTAAGCGTCCTTATCTGTGACGCCGCTCATAATTTGTAGGACCGGAGTTAGTGGCTGCTTCTGCGGCCCTTCTGTGTTTCCTCACCCCCTTCCGGGGTAAAAATGTTATTATTATTATTATTATTATAACACTGTAACGGAGTATCTCTTTTCATCAAAACGACTCCTGTTGCAGACAACCAACTTAGCACCAACGCAAACCGCATGTCTGCTGTCCCTCACCAACTTTGTCGAAATCTCATCCTGACATGGGTCCTTCACTGCTGATCAGCCGGCTATCTGAAACTCCTCAAACCCACCGCAGCTTTCCCCGGCTGTCGTCTTTTATTGCCAGTCTTCAGATGACTCCCGCATAATAAATTACTCCAATAAAGCCCAAGCTCTCAACTGAAAGAAGCTTCAAGCTTTGGGCCGTAAAAGGCCTCCGCTGTTAACTAAAAGAAGCTTCAAGCTTTGAGCTGTAAAAGGCCTCAGCTGTAAACTAAAAGAAGCCCCACACTTTCGACCAAAAGATGCCTCAAGCTTTTGACCGAAAGAAGCTAATCCAAGCTTTAACCGAAAGACATTTCATAACATCCAGTTTTGAAAGTCTCGACAAGACCTTTTCAGCAGTAAAATTCAACCCACCAACACGAATTCACCTACAACCAAGACATGGCCCCTTGTCATACAACAACTCCGTTTCTTCACGTAACATCGGCTGCAATGATCGCTACTTGGATCAAGAAGGTTATCCACAAAGCCTACGACGACCTAAAACATCCACTGTGCAAACACAACATCAACTCGAGCACATGAACTCGGGTGGGGCACTCTCCACTTCTTCACAAGCCGCTACTCCATGGACGTGTCAAGACATGAAAATGGGCTACAAAGTGTGGGATCGATAGTAACAGCCAGATGAAAAAATGAACCATCTTCTACTTTGAATGTTCGAAATCAATCGATCACAATTGTAACGCTCAAATTCAAAAACAAAAATACTCTCATTGCGGTATTTTGCGATTTTTCGATAGGCCTAATAGTCCGAGTAGTGGTAATTTCGGTCTCTCCTATCTTCTTCAGGCTTCCTTTCTTGTTCTTGCTTCTGTTTTACATGCCATGAGTTCTAGTGTTTTTTGAAAATGCGTGGAAACCGTTGTCCACTGTACTTCTTGCGCGTCGTCTGCTTAACGCTCGCACGATCCGATTTGCGTGTTGAGGTGTGCCCCCAACTCTTTACTAATTAGGAATTTGATGTTAGGGTTTGACGGCCTTTGTAGATTCATGAGAGGTTGTCCGCTCGCCACACAGTGTTGAATCGCCAGCGATTCATGTCCTCTTAGATGTAAATCCCTTTTACTATTAGACACCAGTAGTGTAGTTGTTTGGTTCCTATCGATTTTGTGCTTAGTACTCAGTGCTTAGTGCGAAGCAGTTTATGTAGGAGAAACACGAAAAGGAATCCACAGTCGAGTGAAACAACATATGGCTGACATAAGAAACGAGTATGAAGCAAACAGCATCGCCACCCACCGCATGAGTACTAAGCACAAAATCGATTGGGACTAAACAACTACACTGCTGGTGTCTAATAGTAAAAGGGATTTACATTTACGAGGACTTGAATCGCTGGCGATTCAACACTGTGTGGCGAGCGGACAACCTCTCATGAATCTACAAGGGCCGTCAAAGCCTAACATCAAATTCCTAATTAGTAAAGAGTTGGGGGGCACACCTCACGCGCAAATGGGATTGTGCGAGCGTTGAGCAGATGACACGCGAGAAGTACAGTGGGCAACGGTTTCCACGCATTTTCAAAAACACTAGCACTCATGGCAATGTAAAACAGAAGCAAGAACAAGAAAGGAAGCCTGAAGAAGATAGGAGAGACGGAAATTAACACCACTCGGACTATTAGGCCTATCGAAAAATCGCAAAATACCGCACTGAGAGTATTTTTGTTATTGAATTTGAGTGTTACAGTTGTGATCGATTAACAGCCAGATGTGTTGTCTAACCCCCTTAAGCACTCCACAACAAAAACGAAGACCTCCAGAAGATGGAACTCCATTCTGACTGTTTGTGATCATTTTCAACAAAGTGCGAAGTTTGCTAACTTTTGGGGGAGCCAGCCATGTGGTGCCTGCCGCCATAAGTGATGATGTCTACTGTAAATGCAAAAATTTACATGTAGTGGATATTTGCGTGCCGGCAACTAGAAACCTCAATTTTTCCGTCTAGACAAAATTGGTTTCTGTTGCCTTATCGAAAATATACACTACCAGTACCCACCTTTCCTCACCTCTTGAGTCACCATCATGACATATTGAGAGGATAAAAAGCCACACCCGAAAGTTTTTACGCCGCCCTCGCACTGAGCGACTTGTCCGCGTGGCCAGGTCGCTGCAGCCAATGGAAATGCTTACCGTTTATGTAAAACGACTCACTAATCATTTTCATTGGCTGCAACAACCTGGCCGCACGGCCAAGTCGCTCAGTGCTCGGGCGGCCTTATGGGAGGGCTCCGCATGACGCTTGCAACCCCCCCCCCCCTCACATCCCACCATTACCAGTAGCACCAATCCCCAGACCATTTTTTGTTTGTAACAAGCTAGTCGCAAACTTGATAAAAAATATTCCGTTTTAGGGGCCCCCGGAAAAATAATTAGTTTTACATTTTCACCTTGATTCAGAGAAACTTAGCTTCTCAAAGTAAACTACTTTTCAGAAGTAGAATTTGGTGCAACTGGCTTTAAAATCACATGACATTGCTTGTATTTGAAATAGTTTTTTT
>JAHWFP010030877.1:0-32329 GCA_023313725.1 Lithobius niger
GAGAAAAAGTGTCCTCAATAACGTTGAATTTGTGTTACTGGTGACTTGTAACTAGTAACTAGTAACTAGCAACTAGTAACTAGTCCGCAGGGTCCCGTGTTAATTCTCAGGGCTCGTTTACGCAACGACAGTTTTCTCGCTCACTAGCTTTTACTTGATCAGCACTAAATCTGATGGATGCTTCTAGCCTTTACCGGAGTATGCAGCTTTCGAGTTGTCTATACGTATTAGTAACCATGGCAACGACGCAGACGCAAATCTTCTCCTCGTGCCTCGTGACACGGCGTACGATGCTTGCAACATTTGAGCGTCGATTTGACAACAAGAAAACAATTTTTACTGCAGTAAAAGACGACGGAATGTTTTTTGTACGCTGGCATTCGATGGTTTGTCTTCTATTCGATAGCCACCAAATGGACGCCATGTTGGATTTTGAATTCTCGCTGCGAGAAGCTATTTATTCTACCGACGTTTGATCATTGCTAGAAGCTGTACTTTGAGGGAGAATAGCAATTTCAGAAATAGCGTGAAATGACAACAATCTTGCAGCAGTGTTTAAAATTACTGTAGCACTTTGTTCTTTATCCGTATTGTTCTTTATAATACATACAATTTGTTATCTATTACCGCATTCATTTAGTAGCAACGGGAAACTAATCATAAATAAATAACGGTTGACTAGCAAATAGCTTTCGGCGAGCAAGAAGGCCTTTTTGCATAAACGCGCCCTCATAGGGTATAGCGACACGTCTACAGCTGATTAGGGAAACTTGCCAGATCTAAATTTCGGCAGACAGGTAAAGCATCATATATCAGGTAAAGTGCCTGTTTCTATAATGGGGATTACAGCTAGAAGCACGTGGCCCTGAAGTGGCTCGTAAGTGCAAAATTATTGTTGTAACCATTGTTTGTATTGTCATCCAACAGTAGATTATAACATGCTTAACGTTAACACGCTTTTCGTTTCAGTACCTAATTGTCAGAATTCATTGTTGTTGCAAATAGAACAACAATCAGAACGGCATTGTGCAGCGTAGTGCAATGGTGCGTGTGTGACTGAACGCGCGGTGCATTGTTGATTACGTAGTTGTTACGGTTCTTTGATGGTTTAGAGTTGTCAGGGTGATTGCTGTGTTGTAACGGTTTTGTGAGTGTTCTGGTGAGTAGCGTAAACCTTTTTATGTTTTGAGGCGCATAGCGATAGGCTGAGGCCTCAATAAAATTGCATTATTTGGTTCACTAGGGTGGTTCACTACGGTGGTTGTGTAGGGTAATTTTGGGGCGCATGGCATTTAGCCGCGGCCACAAATAAAATTCTAAATAAAATGGTGCACTTAGAGACGGAGTATCTTTTATTGTAAAGGTTTGGTTGGTTTTTTGTTACGGTACACGAATCCAAACAAAATTATCTGCCCCACGACGATAAAAGGGAAATTATGTGTTCGTGAACACCATGGTAACTAAGTGATTGAATGATTAACGTTAACCGAGGTAGGGCAAAGTGAGAAGGGATGCGCTGATTGAGTGAACAAAGCGAACTAAAATCAGCGTCAAACCGTGGCAACTTCGCTGAACGTAACGGCTAATTGGACAATGGCAAAGGTGAAAATTATGAATGAGAAAATTTATAGACATAAAATTTCTACAGACAAAAAAGGTACAGATGACGATTACACCGTCTGATCTTTTCTTCATTCACAGTCCTCTGAAAGTTGTGATATCCACCCAAAACCCAAACTGATATAAGAGAAGCTGCAAAGTTTCAAAAAACGGTCGGCCTTTCAAAGTAGTGATATCATTCAACCAGGGAAAGGCCGCCAAGGTTAAAACTATTAGCTAAATTAATCACACCGAATAATACTTTGGACGTTAAATGAAAACTTGAAGAGGATGGTACACGAATTCCTACTGAATTATCTGCCCCACGACGATAAAAGGGTATGCTTGTTATTAATTTATTTGGAAGCATTACTGAAACGGACATTTGATTTTATGTAGAATTACTGTTCTCATGTTTATTCTCATACGGTAGAAAGACATGTCTACAGCTCACTAGGGAGAGTTGCAGATCTAAATTTCGGCAGACAAGTAAAGCGTCATATGTGGATGTGCCTTTTTCTAAAATGGGGGTTACAGCTAGCAGCACGTGGCCCTCAAGTGACTCGTACGTACCAAATAACTGTTGTAATTATTGTCGAATTAACAGTTGGCTAAAACATTTCAAATTGGCATTTCTAAGCCAAACGAATATAGGCCCTACTTACAATTATATGATAAGAGATTTAAAAACAAGACGATGGTAGCCGACAATAGACGAAACTGTTTCTTCTTCCGAAAGCGGTATGATGATGTCAGCTTGTTCCAGTTGTCAACAATCAACGTTATGACTTGCGCCGATTGTTATTCGTGAACCACATTATTTATGCAATACGCTATTGATAAACATCAGTCACCACCAATCTGAATACGCTAACCTGATTTATTTGAGTGAACAATAATATCTAGCTTCATGCCGTTTCAAATTAACCTTGTGAGTGAGCGAAGAGCGAAACGAACCAACATCAGCGTTTGATAGCCAGTACGCTCAAAATTGCGATTGAACAAACTTAAGCCTGTGAAACAAGCACAAACAATAAACCACAACCGTTCCACACTGACTCAACTGACGGCAAATTGGGCATTGGCAAATGTTAAAATTATGAATGACAACATCAATAGACATAAAATACCTGCGGACAAAACAGGTAAAGGTGATGATTGGACCTTGAAATTTTCTGTACATTTACAAGCCTAAGCAAGTTCTGACTGTGTCAATTTTACTGGCGTAACAGCTAATGGGGCCACGGCAAATGTGAAAATTATGAATGAGCAAATTTATAGACATAAAATTCCTCCAGACAGAAAAGGTATAGAGGGGACTATTAAACCGTCTGATCCTTCACTCGTTCACAGTCCTATGAAAGTGTGATATCCACCCAAAACCAAAACTGGTCTAAGAGAAGCCGCCAAGTTTCACAATAATAAAACTTTGGGCGTTAAATGGTAAATTGAAGATTGCTACCGCCAGTAGCAATGTTCTAGTTTTCATTTAACTTTCGAACTATTAGTAGGTGCGATTAACTTGGCTAACAGGATTAACCTTGGCGGCCTTTCCCTGGTTGAATGATATCACTACTTTGAAAGGCCGACCCTTTTTTGAAACTTGGTGGCTTCTCTTATACGAGGTTTGGTTTTGGGTGGATTACAAATAACGAACAAAGCCGCTCATAGAGAACTGTGGACAAACCAACTTCCAAAAGAAAGACATGCAGTGAATGTGCGAGCGAAGCGAACGAAATTCAGTGCATGTGCAACGAGTACAGAAGACTAACTTGGTATGTCAAAGTATCACGAATTAGAAAACAAAAACGAGTTCGTTTGACGTTTAAAGTAAGGTTTAATTGATCCGAAGTTAAAGCAGCAAAGTAACACAAATAAACTTTTCCGTAAAGTTTCACATACCGCAATGTTCTTGTACTGTTTAGCCCACGTGAAACCTTCCTGCTGTATTCAACCATTAGACAGGTAAATAAAATGAAACCATCTTTCAAAATTATTGTAAGAATGATATAGTGTATAATATAGGCTGCACACTCACGTACTTTCGGGCCTAAATTTTTCAGCATTAATCCAGTCAAGTTGTCTCCCTTCCGTTCATCCTACTGATACGTACACCACTTTTCAAGATTTCTTATTCAAGACTTCAGGACTGGTATTTCATTTTTATTTTCTTAGACATTTCCAGTTTTTCAAGGAGTCGCACAAACCCTGACTTCCTTAATCTGTAGGTCTGTACTAAGCACAATAAATGTATGGTTTTTACGATTTTGCAGCGATGTCGTTTCGCCAAGTAGAATGAACCAATCAGACCTATCGTGTTTTAAAGTGAAAAATGTGAAAAAAGTGAAGTGCTGTTAACCTTGCTTACCAGCAAAAGATATTATTATTATTATTATTATAAATGTAAAAAAACATGTGAATACAGTAGTAAGTTTTCACGAGTACTAAACAGTACAAGAACATTGCGGTATGTGAAACCTTACAGGAAAGTTTATTTGTGTTACTTTGCTGCTTTGACTGTCTTGAAACCTTACCTTAAACATCAAACGAGCTCGTTTTGTTTTCTAATAAAAATATAATTGCACCACTGGAAAATTTTAACTGGAATGACCTAGATAAATTAATGGATCCTAACACTATTTATGAATCTAGTGAAAGTGAAATAAATAAAATTTATGAATTTAATAAAAATGAAAGGCTAATGCGAATCCGGTTGCACGGGTTACCGCTGGAAACTACGGCGGAATACGTTGGTCAAGCATTTTCGAATTATGGAGTGATTGTCAGACATGAATTAGAGTGCCACGTCACAGAGGGATTGTGGTGTCGTCATAGAGGTAGCCATTTTAGTTCTTTCTGTTAACCATCTCATAACTGTACTCCCATAGTTCATCATGTTGTTCCATACTATGTTCCATACTATGTTCCATACTAAGTGTCACATGACAGTGTAAAGTCTATAAGAAGACATTAAGCCAACATACATCACAGATGGCGATGAGGATGGGATGGGACAGATGGTGACGAGTGGATGCTACATGCTCAAAAATAACCAACTGATAAATTTCTACAACCACGAAAAGTGCTCCTAATTTGTGGTAAGTGTGCAAGTTTATTCATTTGGCAATGAATTTAGTGCTCCGTAGAATTTATCTAATGAGCTTAGTTTTTTCAAAAGTGTTCTTGGGAATTAAAACTTGTGTGTGGTATTTGATTAATTTGATTTAATTAGAAAAAATCAATACCTTATTAGCTAGAACCGGAGAGAGCAATTAAGTTTATGACAGTTAATTTTTACAAGGGTTGAATCCCGGTGCAACGCGCTGGCGTGCACACAGTCCGTATTATAAAACTGAAGCGTGTTAAAAGTGCAATCTAATTAACACTCGCAAACTTAATAGTGCTGTGCTCTTATCCGGGCTGGCATGCCGGTGTTCATTTTCTCACTGTAGCATTTATAGTATAACGTTGAAATTTGGTCTGTGCTACAAGCTTAGGCTAATGGTGGTGTTTTACAACGTTTGAGAAACGTGTGCACATGTGCTGTTCGAGACCAACGCCGGGTGTATCGTTCTTAGAAGTACCGTCCATGTGAGGAGCGGTGGTTTGCTGACAAAGCAACGGTCAAGGAGTCGTCCTTTCTCATCAAGACTGAGAAAGACAACTACGGAACTTGCCTTTGTGAATCAGTCAGGACATCTGGTTCTCATGCGCTGGCGTGGCGCAAGATCCGTGCACAAGACACGAAGACGGCTCTGAAGTGGGTATACATCTCCCAGCAACCTGACAGAGTTGTTCTGAGGGGGAATGATCTAGCAGAGGCTTTTAGTGCTAGGTCCGCGAGCGTGTATGCACTTCCTCAAGGACAGCCTCCATCTTCACTTTGAGCCTGACCAGGCCACGGACGCTCCTTGGGACTTATTGGAGCTTCAGGCTGCTGTTGCTAAGTGTAAGGTTGCCAGTGCCTCTGGTATTGATGCCAGTGCCTCTCCTACGGGCTTTTCATCGGTTGTCGGGTGCTGCCAAAACTGAGCTGTTGCACCTTTTTCAAGGCCTTCTTGACAGCTCTCCTGTTCCTGAGTCTTGGCTATTCACGATTCTTATTCCAGTGCACAAAGCTGGCACCGATAAGTCGTGTCTGACGAACTACAGACCGATAGCTTTGCTTTCGTGTCTTCGTAAAGTATATGAGAGCATGCTTGTTACTCACCTCGCTTGGTATTTGGAGTACCATGAGTTGCTGGGTCTCGTCCAGTTCAGTTATAGGGTGAACAGGAGCGCTCAGGACGCCGTCCTCTATCTTCTTTCTTGTGTCCGAGAGGCCTAGTTGCACGGGAAAGTTGTCTTGGCTGTCTTCCAAGACATTAAGGCCGCGTATGACACGGTCAGGATTGATTGGGTCCATGCTGCACTGCAGGACTTAGGAGTTGGTGTGAATTTGGCAAACGCTATGACAGCGATTTTGGGTATGCTTACGTATGTTACGAGAGCTGGTGGCTCCTGGTCTGCTCTGGCGCACTCTGACAGAGTCCTCCTGCAGGGCAGTTGCCTATGCCCAATGCTCTCTGCCGTAGCCATAAATGATATCCTCTTAGATGTCTGCGCTATGGCGAACATCGTCTGCTATGCGGATGATGTTGCGCTGTGGTTTGCTGGCGATAATCTAGCGTCTCTGGTTCCCTGTGTTCAATCAGTGCTAAACACAGTTGTTGTCAGGCTGCCTGAACAAGGCCTTTCTTTGGCCCCATCCATGACGGAGGTAGTCGTCTTTTCGCGTGCTCCAGCTCTACGTGCTGCCCAAGTGCACATTACTGTAAGTGGTGTGGTTGTTACATCCAAACCTATGGTGAAATACCTGGATGTGGTGCTTGATGGCGGTTTTGAGTGGGGTTCGCATGTTCGCTGCTTAAGAGAGAAGGTCCAAGCACGCACGTCAGTCTGAGGGTCCAGGCGAAGCATCGGTCTATCAAGCGTGGAACCCTGTTGACCACTTATAGGGCCTTTGTACGCTCAGTCCTTGATTATCACCTTCTGTTTCTCAGTATGTCAAAGCAGCATGTGAACTCACTGCAGGTGGCTGTCAACGATTGTCTACTTGTGGTCTCTGGTTGTCTAGTCACCACACCGGTACAGGCCTTGTGGGTGGAGTGTGGAGAACTCCCTCTCCACTACTGGGCTGATGAACTTTTGGTAGTCCTCTACATGTGCTACCTGAGCTGAGGCTCTTCTGACCCTGTTGCTAAGATCATCCTTGATTACTGTTCTGTGAATGAGCGGTCTCGTGCCCTCCTTGGTGTTACCAGTAAAGGTGTCTCCTTAATCCTGTCTGCTCCGTAACTTCGCCTCTGTGAGGTTGCAAGCATCAAGCCTTGTGTCCGTGGGTGTGGTGTCCACAACAGGTTGCGTCCTTTTCCTCGCGAGGTGCGGAATGTAGCATTTACTGCGACGCTTCGTTTCGGTCGTATTGCAGGACAGGCGGCGTAGGCATTGCGATTCCGTCTCTCAAGATATGTCTTCATTGCTGTCTCAGTGCGGTTGACTTGAGCACAGTTTGCGAGCTGGTCGCGATCTACATTGCTCTTGATGTTGCTCTAGACTTGGCGTTGACATCTTTTTCCATTTTCTCTGATTCCGTTGCGGCCATTCGTTTAATTCAGAGTGCTGCACTCAATTTGGCCCTGGCAGACCCTGTGGGTTACTCCATCTGCTGGAAGCTGTGGACTGCACTGTTGTACTCCCAAGTTGTGCTACAATGGGTGAGGGGACACGGCGGTGACCGAGGTAATGATCTTGTTGATGGGCTTGCACGCGAAGCTGCTGCCCACTCTGTGGCTGATGTTTCTCTAGTTCTTTCTGTTCCCATGCATAAAACTGTGGTACGCAACTGGTTTCTACGCAAGTGGAACGAGGAGTGCAGCATTCTGGGTCTGGCAGGATCCTTTTTTCCATGCATCCAGTATGCGGTAGCATCCCAGTTCTTGACAGTTTACCAGTCTGGGAGTCCAGGCTTTTGTCCAGGTTGAGGACGGGTTAAAATGCTCATCAGTATCGTCAGCACTGATGTGGCATCACTCATCAGTATCGTCTTGGTAGGGTTGACTCGCCAATCTGCCTGACTTGCGGTGTTGAAGTTTCCACTGAGCATTTTCTTCTTTTCTGAAGCAAGTATGCGCGGCAGCGGTGTGTGCTGGTCGAGTGGATCCGCACATATGCATCTTTGAGCGATCTTCTTGCGCTGGTCGGGTCGCATTCGAGAGCAAGGTTGAGAGCTGTGGCTAATTTTTGTGTTGCATCCCATGTACGGCTTTAGTGTGTCTGGACTTAGTATGACCTTCGTTGCCCCAGAGTGCCTTTGTTGCCCCTGCATGCCTTCGTTGCCCCCAGTATGTACTGTGTGCCTCCCTTGCCTTCGTGGGTGTCGTGTGTGCAGTTGATATTTCTGCTGGAGTTCTGTGTGCCTGTGTGTACTCAACGCAGGTTGTGATTGTGTGCGAGTTGTAGTGCCTCCCGGAGTTGTGACAGTTCTGTAAGTGCTTCTGTGACAGTGTGTGACGTTGCACGACTCATCCATGCCATCTCTTGGGGTGTGTAGTGTTGGTTGTTACGGTGTGTTAAGGATGGTTCTACGGAAGTTGTGTGTCTGTTGTTTGAATAGGTAGTTTTGTAATTGTAATTGTAGTATAGTATGTATCCAGGTGCATGACTGAGGGTCAAGGCCTGGTATTAAACTAAATTAAATTAAATTGCTCACTTAGCAATAAGGCTGCATTGGGCCTAATTGAAACTTGCGTGGGTGACCGCCAGGGAATCAGGGTGCTGCAGATAAAGGACCTAAGGACTTCGTTCGGCAGATAAGCAGGAGTGGTTAACGCTCACTACAAAACCCTTTGAACCCTTTGCTCACTAAGTTGTTATGTAGGGTACATGACTGGGTCTTATTGCTATTTAATAAATTGAAATTAAATTGCCCACTTCGTAGACACAGTGCCTCTTATTGAAAGGGTTTGAGTTGTTTTTTCACGGATCACGAATCCAAACTTGATTATCTGCCACACGACGATGACAGAGATATTTTTTCTGTAGACAAAGAAAAGTAAGAAACAAAATGCAGATCGTGAGCACAGTATTTTTTTTAAAGAAGTAGGTCTTGGTAATGCACCAAGTTTGCTGGTAAATCCAGACGCACGCTAGTATTCGCCACCAAGTAGATGATCCGCCAAATAGATGAGATTATATATCAATTGTTATTGTTACTGTTATTGATTAATTTTAGTGTAGAAGTGGTGTGATGGTGGTTCTTTTGGACCACGGCCTTTTCTATCACTTCCTGGAATGCCGTTAGCATGCACTGTTATTTGCTCGTGCATGTGTTACGTGTTCAAGAAGCTAATTTAACTTCCTTTGAGAATGTTGCTGCTCTTCATTGTGGTTTCGTCTCAGGAGGGGTAGGTGTCGGGATATTTACCAAATGGGCTGTCCCATGTGTTCTGTGCCCTGTGCCTGTTGCGTTTTCAGGTCTAGACATATGTGCTGTTAAGGTTTTCATGTTTGCACAGTGGGTGACCGTTGTAGTTGTCCACATTAAGAGTCCCCGTACGACTCGGGAGTGGGATACTTGGTTTCGGCAGTTCCCTCGTCCTCTTATAGTGTGTGGAGATTTTAATGCCCACCACTATGACTGTGGTTCTATTAGGGTCGATACGAATGGTCGGTGTCTTAGTACAGCCATCGACCAGAGTGACCTTTGTGTTCTTCATGGTGGGGCGCCAACTTTCTGACGGTGGCAGAGGACCACGGCGCAGAAGTCAGTTTTGGACTTTTTTACTTTGCTCCTCGGTTTATTGCTAATATTTGGTAATATTTTTACTGCTCGGTGTCTGACAATCAACGAGGGAGCGACCACTTACCCATGGTCCTGCTTCCTCGTGCTGCTTGTGCTCTGCGACGAGCACGCGCTTGGTTAGAGGTCTACGGTGTTGGTCCTGTTTGAACAGACTGCCGTCGCTGGCAGGTAGCTGTGACGAGGTCGAAGCCCGTTTGGTGGACTATTTTGTGCTCTCGTGCAGGCATACAGGTGCTGGAAGAGGCATCCTAGTGACACAGCCTGGTATGAGTACCAGGGTATGGCTACAGACTCGGCGTACAATATATGGTGTGAGTGTGACCATTACCTAGATAGGATTTGTGGGCAGGTCTGCACATCGCCCTCGCTCACGAGGGCATGGCGCATTGTTAATCAGAGTTCTGAGCATGTGTCACAGTTGTGGGTCTATGCATAACCCTGAGGGCATGCCTGGTGCCATATTAAGGGGAGAGGCAATGGCGGATGCCTTCTGCAGAAGGTTTGCCAGTGTGTATGCCTTCCCCACTGGTTTGCCTCCCGCAGTGCCTGCACGCAGCTGTATTGATGGGTCGCGTCTGATCCCACATTTATGGAGTCTGAGTTTTCGTTGGCATTGGCAAAATGTAGAGAAGGTAGTGCTACTGGAATAGATGGTGTCGCTTATAAAATGTTGCGCGGTCTCGGTACCGCTTCGATCACTGAAGTTGTTGAGCTTTTTCGTAGCATTTTTCGGACTGGTCTGGTTCCAGATTCTTGGCTTTTTACCATCATTGTCCTTCTGCACAAGTCAGGGTCAGTAAGATTGATTGTGTCTAATTACAGGCCGATCTCTCTCTTGTCCAACTTCAGGAAGATTTATGAGCGGAGGCTGGTTAGGAAGCTAGAAAGTCATCTGGAGTACCATGCTTACTTGGTGCCTGTCCAATTCGGGTACAGGGCTAGCCGCAGTGCTCAAGACGTAGTGATGTTTCTCCTGCCTGGCATATATGAGACGTGGTCACATGGCCGCACTGTGGTATTTTTAGACATAAAGGCGGCATACAATACAGTGGACATGGAGTGGGTGCGTTGCAGTATGGTCAGTATGGGTGTGGGCCCTGGTCTCGTAGAAGCAATTTGCATCCTTTTGGGGAATCTCCGCTTTGGCACCAGAGTGGGCGGTTCTTGGTCTGCTTTGAGTAGCTCCAGTAGAGGCCTCCCTCAAGGGAGTTTCCTCAGTCCCCTTCTTTTCGCCATTGCGATCAACGATATTCTCGTGGAGATTGGGGCGTCAAACAATGACGTTTGTTATGTGGACGACGTTGCTCTTTGGTTTGCCAGTGATGATCTGGAGCTGTGCTGTCAATGTGCTGAAGCGGCTGTGGGGCGTGTTTCTGCCCTCCCCTCCGCTCGCGGTCTTCTTCTGGCCCCGCTAAAACAGATCTGGTGGCTTTCAGCAGGTCACGCGTTAGGCGTGCCTCTCCTTTGATCATCTGTGTTAACGGCACTACTGTCACACAAGAATCATCTGTTAGATACCTTGGTGTTTTGCTTGACGACAAACTCACCTGGAACCAGCACACAGCGTTCCTTCGAGAGAAAATCAGGTCCTGCACAGCTGTTCTCAAACGGCTCTCTAGGATGACAAGTGTAAAGTGGTATTGTTGCTCCGTGGTCCTCTATGTGCTGTATATAAGGCGTTTATTTGTGCTGCCTTAGATTATCACCTTCTGTTTTTGTCCAGTGAGCATTGTCACATTTCCACACTTCCGACAGCAGTAAATGAGTGTCTCCGTGCCATTACTGGTTGTCTTGCGACGACTCTGGTACAGGCCTTATGGGTAGAGTCCTGTGAGCCACCCCTCCACGTCAGGGCTGCTGAGCTCCTCTGTGTGCTGGGGATGTGCAATGTCAGTAGGGGCATGAATGACTGTTGGTAGAATTATTTGTGATTATTGCACCTTGCGTCCTACGTTGCTTGGAAGTCTGGATCCTCTGGGGTCGGTGGCCATGACGCTTCAGAGGATGTCCAGTATATTGTCGTTGCGTATAGCGCGTGTCATTGCCTTTAGACCTTGGGTGTGGGGTTCTGCTCTAGTCTGGACAGGATGTGATGCGTGCCACAGAATGTGATGTTTTCTGCGATGCGTCTTTCTGTAAGAGCAAGAGCACTGGAGGTTTTGGTATTGTTGTTCCTTCCATTTAGGTGTGTTTAGCTGTAAGTTACAGTCTGTGTCCTCCAGCATCATGTGCGAGCTTTGCGCCATCTCCGTGGCCCTGGCTGTGGCCCTGAACATTGATCTGTCGTCGTTCACGATTTATACAGATTCCCAAGCTGCCCTGGCTGCCTTACGGCGAGCGATAGAGCATCTTCACTTCTATGATCCCCTTCTGTACGAGATATGTCGCAAGTTGTATGCCATGTTCCGGAACAGCTTTGTCGGTCTCTGCTGGGTGAAAGGGCATGATGATGCAACGGGGAATGAGCAGGCTGATGGTCTGGCCGTGGTTGCGGTAGGCTCTGAGGGCGTGGCCATCTGTTCTGTCTCTCTTCCAGTGTCGAAACGTAAGTTGCTGCGTGAGCAGTTACTGAAAGAGTGGGCGAGGGTATGGTCTGAGGCCACCACCGGTCGTGTTCTGCATAGCCTCCAGCCAGGGTGCTCTCTCACGTCTTTGCTTGATATCCTCCCGCTTTTGGCATATAGGGCTCTGTCCCACCTTCGTACGGGGCACTCCCTTCTTGCAGCACATCGTCATAGGTTGGGTTGTCGTGCAAATCCAACATGTCCGAGTTGCGGTCAGTCGCAGACCCCGCAGCATTTCCTTTTAGAGTGCATGGCACTGCACCGGCTTCGGCTGGAGTTGCTAGGGTATATTCATCCAGGGCAAGAGATGGGCGGCCTTCTCTCTACCCGGTCCCCAACAGTGTGCGTGAGACTAAGAGCAGTAGCAGTTTTTGTTCATAGGTGGGGTGTTAGGGTGTAGGTCCTGGCTCCTGGCATTTCTCTCGTGCTCCCTGTTCCACTCTATTTCCTTGCTTCGTAGCGTAGTACATAGTAGTATCGAGTGTTGTAGTGTGAGGCTCTAGTGTAACTGTGCATACATGACTATAAATATACTTTTGTGTCCGGGCACATGGCTGAGGGCCGAGGCTCGTGAAATAAAATCAATCAATCAATCAATCACTTTAGATTAAGTTAGTTTTTGTAGCAGGGTGCATGGCCTTGAGTCAAGGCCCTTAATAAATCAAATCGAATCAAATATACATGACAACACACAATTAATTATCAATATAAAAATTTATAGACATAAACTTCCTCCAGAAAAAAATTAAAAAGATAAAGAGATGACAGCACGACCTGTAAATAATAATAATTTATTCAGTATAATAAGCACGAAGTTGCAAGAATTAGAACGAATGAATGAATATTTATTCCGGGGCCGTGGCCCGTAGCCATGCACCCACACACAAGAAGAATTACAGAACTACAGAACCATACCATACTACACTACACTACCCTTATTTGAAAGGCATGACCACCACATCATCACACTACACCAGACATGGAGAAAGAGCAGGAGCTGGTCACACACAACAGCCAAACTTTTGCACATAGGAGACAACCGACTTCAGCCTGACGATCATCTCGGAGGAGCGTCGATAAGAGAGTAGCCCCCCCCCCCCCCATATGCTCGTCCAAGTGCATGAAGCGAACAAGAGAGGCACGCAAGAATTAGTATGTGCACTGAAACAATACAACAACATTTACTTATTTATTTATTTATTTCTCTTACTGGAGACTATGAGCCCACACGCTACACGCTCCATTCTAAAACTTAATATATACTTAACCTATACAAGAAATACAAAACAACAGAGTACACTCCCAAAACTTCACAACCCACCGCATAGTAGTAACTCGTGCCTCATGCGAGGAGGCGCCAAGAATTTCCTAAAAGTTCGCATTCCAGTCCCCCAACACATGGCCCCCGTAGGCTGCCCACCAGAGCTGACATACCAAGAGAAAATTCACGACGGTCTCAGCTTCTGTACCACACCTGCAGATTGGATTAGGCCCATGCCCAGACGGAACACATGGGCCCGTAGAAGGACATGCCCCGTCCTGAGCCTAGACAGCAGAGCCGCGTCCTAACTAGGCAAAACATCTAGGCTGCACGGCCGGGAAATCTCCGGGTGGAAATCATAGAGCATCAGGCCCACCGTACCGCTGTCCCACTCATCCTGCCAGTCCCTGGCAGTCACCCACTTTAGGACTGGCTGGAAGTCCTTGGGCGTGACTGGAAACACCGCAGTATTAATCCTTTCGTCAAACCCCTTCCTTGCCAACCCATCCGCTAGCTCGTTTCCATAGCAACCACTGTGTCCCGCCACCCACCGCACCTTTACTCTGGCTCCCCGCTGTGCGGCGCTCAGAAGCTTCAGGCCAATTTCAACCATCTGTGGGTGACAGACATCATGCCGTCGGAAAGCCGATTGAAGCGTATGCCAGCCGCAGAGTCCGAGAAGACCCAGAACTGTCTGAATTGCAGGTCCAACCCGACATCCAGTGCTATCGCCAGAGCCACCAGTTCCCCAATGAAGGCCGAAGGAAGGCACTTGAGGAAGTAGCTGTATTCTTGACAAAACTCTGGGACGTAAACACCTGCTCCTCCCTCCCAAATCCCGTCGAAAAACTATGCGGCACAGTACATGTCAACCCAGTCATCACCCATCCCACGCTCTCAGAACAGGCCAAGAGCGGCAGTACCTCATCACACCAGTACCATGGGTGCCCACCACCCATCAGCCTAGGGGCTGGGAAGACACCCAGAACACGCTGCTGCAGTAGAGTGGCACCCATCCCAGTAGCCCCACGTTCCCTGTGGTTCCACGGGCGCAACGAGGTGTAGTTGACTAAGCGTCTTGCCACCGGATTTGTGCTGCTCCTGGCAATCGCCCTGAGACACAGGGCTACCATCACCTCTCTGGCCCTGAATCGAAGCGGCACCTCCCCTGCTTCTATGTGCAGTGCTGGTACGGCGTCGACGGTAGGCAGCCTGTCGCCATCCGTAGGCAGCCGTTTAGGGCTACCTGCACTCTCTGCATGGCCCCTTTCGAGGCCAGCAGAAAGGGTAGGTGGAAATCTGCACAAGACCGAATGTACACCCTATAAAGTGACATTATGACTGCCCTCTTTGCCACCGACTTGAGGACCCCATGCAGAGCCCCAATTCTCTCTCTTACCCGACCCGCATCCAATAGCCAGGACAGCTGCGGGTCCAACCGATAACCCAGGTACCGCACAGTGGTGGCAGCCCTCACAACCGTACCCCCTACCCTAATAGTGTCATCCAGCCTATGCCCTCGGCAGAAAATCATCACCTCTGTTTTCGGTGCAGACAGAGACATGCCACGCTCCGCAAGAAGGGTGACGGCCCTAGCAATAATTCCCTCGAGCGACGCCAGAAGATGGCCCACGTCAGTGCCAACTACCCAAACCGCAACATCATCCGCATACCCCACGATGCAGCCATAGAGGCTCAGTTCACAGAGGATGGGGTTGATCGCCACCGCAAAGAGAGTTGTTCTCGGACAGCTCCTCTGCAGCAGCCCTCTGCACGTACTCCAGATACCAGACCAGTAGCCTCCCACTCTCATGGCAAACTTCCTGGCACCCAGAAGCAAGAGAATAGCTCAGCCAGAATCTCGCTGACCTCCATTGACTGCAGGGCTAGCTTGACCCAGGCAATGTCAACCAAGTCGTACGCGGCCATGATATCTAGGAACACGACAACAGCCACTTTACGCTCTGCCCACACTTCCTTGATCCCGGACTCCAAGTAGAACATGGCGTCCTGTGCACCCCTCTGTTTCCAGAAGCCGAATTGGGCATGGTACAATTTCCCTGCATCCTCCAGCACACTATTTAGCCTCCCAACCAAGATACGTTCGTAAAGTTTTCTAGCACAGGAGAGCAGGACAATTGGCCTGTTACTCGTGACCTGCGTTCTTGGCTTCCCCTTGCCCAGGACTGGCGCAAGGATGGAGAATTGCTACGACTCTGGGACCGTCCCTCCCTCAAAGCACCCCTGAAACACAGTGAGCAACTCCTTCAAGCCATTCCCACTCAGATCCTTAAGCTACCTGTAGGTTATCCCATCTATGCCTGGGGCCCCATCGACTCTACAGACCTCAAATGCAGCCTTCAGCTCCGATAGAGTGAGGGGGACATCTGGCTCCAGGAACCCAGACTATTGCCGGAGTGGGGAAGCGGGCCCTTTAGGGAAGTCATAAATCAACGAGAAATTACAGTTGAAGGCCTCAGCCATAGCACCCCCTTCCAGAACACCCCCTGCTCGGTCGTGGACCCATCTCACCGAGCTGCGTGGGTCCTGCGGCCATACAAGACCCCAGACTGCAAATGGAGAGACCCCGCCGTGATCCTCTCGCACAGATGCGCCCCGAAGGACTGCTTCTCATGCCTCAAGACGAACCATGTTTCAGCCTACAAACCTACAAACTCAAACCATCTCTCAGTTGAGGAGTGACGCTTGAAGCGATGGCAAGCCTGCCTCCGGTCACAAACCGCTCTCCTGCACACCTCCGTCCACCAGGGCGGATTTACTTTTTCTTTCCTCCGAGGAGGTACCCTCCTGCTCCCTCCCCCTCTGTTAACCCAGCGGGTGACCCAAGGGGCAAAATTACCAGCCAAGACAACCGAGCGGGCTCGTCTCCCACTCACTATAGGACAATCTACTGCACGCTGGTAGAGGCCTATGGGAAAGTGGTCGCTACCCTGTAGGTCCCCTGATAATTGAAAGGCAAAATGATACCCCAACCCATCAGTACACAGGAAAAAAACCAGAATCAACTCTTGCAGAACGTGGTGCCATTCTGCACAATCTCTAGCTGCTACCTATCCAACGACTCCGCAATCACCCTCCCCGTGCTGTCACACCTCTGGCTACCCCAAAGCCAGTGATGCGGATTAAAGTCGCCGCCCAGGATTAGTGGCCTAGGGAGCGAGTCCAACCACGCATTCCACGCCAGCCCAGTAATGAGCCCAGTGACATGGACAAACCTACTGCGATCCACCCCCTGGCTTCCCCCCTCCCCTCGGCCCCTCCCACCAGACCAAAAAAATGCACGAATCCACCCTCGGGCAGGCTGGGTGGGGAAACAACAAAATGGGGACCGTATCTCTGACGAACACCCGAATACCCGAACCAGGTGGCCCTGCAAGTGTCGTGCAGCCTCCCACCAGGGCCCCCCCCCCCCCACACATTTATACTCAAGACTTCCAAAATATCAAAGTCCCTACACAAGACTGAAATGTCCTCGAATTTGTTGGAGGCACCCCGCACATTCCATGAGCAGATGTTGAATTAACGCGTAACCCAATTCCAACTCTATTTTTCCACCCTTATCACCCATGCTGCACATGTCTGACACCAACTCCATTTCAACCAGCTCCCGGGTGCACCACCCCAGTCAGTCTCTACTCCCACCGTGGACTCTGCCATAGGGGCCTCCACGACCATTTCTGGTGACACCACCGGTTAGGACGAGGTCGAAGTCGTAGGCCCTGCCTGAATTGCAGGGCACCCTGCACCAATTATCTCCTGAGAGGGAGGAAGCACCACACTTTCACATTAACACATCACACATTAACACATCACACTTTGCTGCATTCTCCACACCACCCTGCGGTTTTGCCTTGTCTTGGCCAGACACTGACGACTCTTGTGCACTGGGGGAGATAGCCAGTCGAGGCCGCTTCTTCGATCTCCGGCTTTTACCCTGAACGGACCACTCCTCTTTGCTTTGGCACACATTCGGCTGACAAGAATTTGAATTTTGAATTTGAATTTTATTAGAGCTGTGGCCCTTAGCCAAGCGCTCTGAAGAAACTACAAAACCTAACAAACAAACTAACAAAACAAAGCAACAATAAATCTACAGTAACAACAACAACCAACAACTGCATCAACACTTACATGCACTTACACTTAACCTAATTAGTACTGCCATCCCTGTTACGACACCAGAACATGAAAATTACTACTGCCTAGTCATATCCTACGATTCGTCAATTCACAAAACTTGGCCACGGCACGCAGTCGAACAAGCGACCCAGGTGCGTGAGGAGGCGTCCCAAGGGTCTGCTGTAGATCGTCCTGAACAGCAAACCGCTGCAGGTACTTGTGGCGTAGGAACTGCCAGTGAGGGCAAACAAAAAGAAAATGCTGTACCGTCTCCTCTGCTCCACAGCTACAGAGAGGAGATGTAGCCCACCCCAACCGATGCGCATGACTACGTAGGAGGGAGTGACCAGTTCGCAACCGTGATAGAACCTTGGCGGCATCCACGGACAGCCTTCCAAGAAGAGTCGGGAAAGTAGTAGAAGGGTGAATGCCAAAGAGGACCCGACCGGTTGGCGCTGCAACCCATTCAGAGTCCCAGCAAGAGCGGGACCATGCACTGATAACCGGACGCAGATCCGTCATGCTCGCAACAGCAGTAACCGGGTGCAACTTATGGAGGCGCCCATCCTTCGCCAGCCCATCGGCCACCTCATTACCCTGAATACCACTGTGGCCAGGTAGCCAGGAAAGACTCACACTAGCACTCATGCCAGCTTGGAACAGCTTCCAACCTATCTCATACACCAAAGGGTGGCCACAAAACACCTGTTTAAAGGACAGCCGCAAGAAGGCCACACATGACTTAGAGTCTGAGAAAATGGCGATATTCGGAAGGTGTAGGTCTAAGGCAACATCAAGAGCTATCGATATCGCCACCAGTTCGCAGAAAAAGCTCGAAGGAGCAAACGCAAGATAATAACTGCGCATTAGCTTAAGGGCCGGTACAAAGACACCCACACCACCCTCGCAAGACTCTGCGCAGAAGGAGCCATCACAGTAGACCCGCATGGCTGCAGAGTTCTGACCCGCAAACACAGAGTCAAGATGTCCACACCATACCCACGGTGGATTTGGGCTGACAAGACTAACCGGAGCCAGACAATGCTTGAGCTTAGCATCCAGAAGAAGTGTGGAACCATGTCCAGCCGAGCCCAAACACGACCGTGTAAAGGACCCAAGTCGCCAATAGTCAGTGAGAATAATACACACAGGGTCTGACTCACCCCTGCTCATATTGCGCAGACACAAGCGAACCAGAAGCTCATTGGCTCGGGTATGCAGTGGAAGTTCTCCTGACTCAACCAGGAGAGCCGGAATAGGAGTTGAGGGGAGACATCCAGTCACAACTCTAAGACATTCATTCACTGAAGTTTGTAATGCTGACAAGGATCCACGTGAGCGTGCTAGGAATGGAAGATGAAAATCTAAGGATGACCGCACATACGCACGATAAAAGGACTGCAATGTAGCACGCTTGACAATTGATCCGCAAAAGGACAATGCTTTAAGAGCACCAAGTTTCCCTGCCAAGCGACACCGCAAGGTCTTCGTCTCACTTGCCCAGTTAAGTTGTGAGTCCAACACCACTCCGAGGTACCTAACTTCCTTGGACGTCATAATAGTGGTCGACCCAAGAGCAACTGCGGTCGAAACGAAAGGATCACGGGTGAAGAGGACAGCACTGCATTTATCAAGAGACAGCACTAAACCACGAACCTCGAGACACTGAATCACACGATCCATAACCGCCCCAATCCCTGACGTTAAATCTGCCAAGCTTGAGCCAACCAACCATACTGCAATATCATCCGCATAACACACTATGTTAGTATGCAGACACAGTTCTTCGAGGACTGCATTTATAACTACAGCGAAAAGAATCGGGCTCAGGCAACTGCCTTGTGGGAGACCACGATCAGTGTGGTGAACATCAGACCAGTAACCACTAACCCTAGTAGCAAAAGGGCGTCTTCCAAGTAAAGAAAGTATAGCGGCCACAAGTTTGCTACTGATCCGCATTTGAACAAGCGAGTACTGTACCCATTCAGTAACCACCGTATCATAAGCGGCACGAATGTCCAGGAAGACAGCAAGAACTATCTTCTGCTGAATCCAGGCCTCTCTGATGCTCGTTTCCAAAAAGAGAACTGCATCCTGGGCATTCCTGTGACTCCGATAGCCAAATTGCAGATCAGACAAGCATTTGGTACGTTCAAGCTTCCAAACAAGGCGACGCACAAGCACTCTCTCAAACAACTTCCTAACGCAGGATAGGATTGCAATAGGACGGTAGCTGGCCAACAAAAAACGACTCTTCCCTGCCTTGGCCACAGGGGCGAGAATTGTGAAAGTCCATGATGGTGGTACTGGGGACCCATCATAAATGTCTTGGAAAAACCGAAGGAGTTCTTCATAAGCACTAGAGCCTAGGGCTTTAAGAAAGTCATAAGAGATGCCATCAATGCCAACTGCTTTTCCAGAAGCACAGAGTGCAAGAGCAGAGGTCAATTCGGTCATGGTGAGGGGCTCATCAGCCTCATCACTAGCTACAATATCTCCATTGGACGGTGGAGGCGGTCCCTGTGGAAAGCTATATACCTCCGAGAACCTATCATTCAGGGCATTAGCCATATCGAAGGCACGCAAAACCTTGTGTTTGCTACTAAAGACCCAAGTAAGGTCATGCTTCGAGTCCTTTGGTCGAAGTACACTCCAAAGAGACGACAGCGAGCACCCAGACCGGACTTTCTGACAAAGGCGTGACCCAAAGGATGCCTTCTCACGTTTGAGGAGAAACCGTGACTCAGCAGCAATACCAACATAAATCAACCAACGCTCAGAGGATGGCGCCCGCGACCATTGACGATAAGCTCGACGACGATCCCTAACAGCCGTGGTGCACACCTGCGTCCACCACATAGGCTGCCGAGCACTTTTAATGAACTTACGCCGTCTTGGTTTCAAGAACCACTTGCTCACCCAAGACTCAAAACTACCATCACTCACTACAGGTCTAGGAGCACCCAACCAAGGCTCATTGCCACTCAGGACTGGCCGCAATAGAATGGGGAGATGGTCACTACCTCGTAAGTCATCGGATAAATGGAAGCCAAAGGAATTTACAATGCTCCTGGAAACCAGGAACAAGTCTAACACAGACTCTTGGACCGTCTCCCCACACCACCGAACAAATGTTGGGAGATTGTTGTGAACCAACTCAAGTTCCAGCATCCCTAGGGACGATGCCAGGAGACGACCACGCGCATCACAACGTGCAGAACCCCACAACCAGTGATGCGCATTGAAGTCACCCGCCAAAATCATCGGATCCGGGACTTGCCGAACCCAGTCTAGCCACTCACTCCGCAGGAAAACACCCACAACATGCACATAAACTACTGAGAGCCAGGCAATACCGGCCCACACACGAATGCCGCAAGCATCAATACCACGGCAGGGAGGTAACGTTAGGGATATAGTCGGTACTGCCCAGCTAACATAAATCCTAATATTAGACTGCAGATCCGAACAAACACAATCATACGCTGGGACATCAAATAATTGGCCCTGTTTTAAATGAACTTCTTGAAGGCCCAAAATATCCACAAACGAACACAGTTTATAGACTTCCTCGATTTTGTTGTTCAGACCCCTGGTATTCCAGGAGCCTATTGTATATGGTACAATGAATGGTAACTACCCCACACCCATATCACTAATCAACACACTCTCCATGTGTTCTACTTGACCATCTATGACAACCGATTGCACAAGACCCTCACTACTATCAGTGGTTAATAGTGATGTTACTGGCTCTAGTACATCACTCTGATTCTGCTCTTCTTCACACAACTGCATGGGCCCTGACACTGGATGGGAAACCACTTCCACCTCTGGAACATCTAATACTACACTGGCAACAAACACAGACACATCCTCTTCTACTTGTTTTGGGCTCTGCACATCACCCTCTGTGCTCGTTGAGGGCAATGGTGGCGAGAGCTCCTCTGGGGCTTTAAACTTCTTCTTCGCCACTCTGCGGCGCTTCACTGGAAGGAATGTGGATTCAGACAAAGACTCTGCTTCCGGGGAATCACTTTGACGCACTGGCACACTCGGTAAATTTTGAGGATTTTCCGCCAGTGCAACTTGGGACAAGTGATCGCACAGCATTTCATGACGCTGATACGCATGGCACTCACGACAATACACACTGCGACACGACTTACTAACGTGGCCTCTAAAGTCACAACGAAGACATCGTGGGGGGCGACCCTGGAAAACAAGGAGGGCTGGAATCCCCTTGATGTGAATAACGTCAGGGACATCGTCAAGTATTACACTATCACGCAGGCGGATTTTCGCCCTCCTGATGCCAGAGAAACAGTGAAGATTACCAAGGGAGGCTAGCTCTTCCATTTCGTAGTAGACTAGTTCACCATAATTGACTAGAGCGGCACCAACTTCTTGTTCAGTAACCTCATACGGTAACCAGTGAATTCGGAATGAGGCATATTGTTCGTGGAGGTCGTGGATCGAGGCCTTGAAACCATTTATTTGGACCCAGCCTGCTCTCTTTAGGTCCTGCTTTGCTTTGTTTGATTTCAGTACTACCTGGAAAATATTGTTAGCTCTTAGACTGCACATAGCTTCAACCTCTGTTGGGTTTATCACTTTAGACAAAGCCTCACAAATGTGTGTTGCTAAATACGGTCTACCACCTTGCTCCGCGATTAGCACTACAGACCTAACCATTTTAATATTTGCGAGCCCTCCTTTGTAGAGTTTCTTCAACCAATTCACATCTCTGTCATCAGTTCCTAAATCCAATAAATTTCTCCTACCGTAGTCATGGTCTTGTGATTGCACATTTCTTGGCTGACAAGAGATCGTTAGCTACAACAATAAAGCTCATGTCACTTAGCCTACTTTACAATAAACATTACTAAAAGTTTTAACAATGAAAGTAATAAAAGTTATATTACATTTAATTTCTATCCTCACAAGACGCTTAATTTCATTTCAATATCGGTACCCTCCTAAACGACCAAACAGAGCGAACCAAACGCACCACTGTTGGTGACAGTTTGGCCCATTCCCTGCTAATAGCCGTGTTGATGCGGCTTGATTGACGTCAACATCGTCAGCGATGAATCTGTTTCGTCAAAACTGTTACGTCGCGCATGCTCAAACCTCCACCCAAGCATGAGATGGGAGTTTGTACCATGGGAGTTTCTCCAAGTAGGAGTTTGTAGACATGCAGTTACATAGGCGTCGATCCAGGGGGGGCGAGGGGGACCCCCCCCCCACGTTGTCAAACTGAGGGGTTCGTCCCCCAACGAAATAGGCTTCAAAGCTGTAAATGAGTATCTATTAATGACGCTTACCACGTCGAGTTTGAAACAAGAAAATGTACTTTCGTTTTCCCCAATTGCATGAATCAGGTCATCAAATATTATGAGTCATCAGTTCCTAATACAGGGGAGTAATGAAGTTAAGAATTTAAGTTGCAAGGCCAAGTCACAAAGATGACGGATTAACGGTAAATGGAGGATGTAAGCATATCACTCCGCCGTAGCAAAACAGGTATTTTTAATTCTATAAAAAATTTTAATTTAAAGTAACACAATTTTATGGTAAAAAAAAACATGAACATCACACAAACAATTGAAGCATATAAATTTCATTATTAGTCACTTTATAAATCTAAACTTTATTTACTGTCTATTAATTCAAATTACTTTCCGACTGTGTTTGCGTAACCCTACTCGGTATGTAGTGCTTGTGAGGCTTTTTAGTCTTCTGTACAGCCGTATCGGCTGAGAAGACTATTGCAACGAATTTGTCCGTCCGTCCGTCCGTCGCTTTTTTCAACTTCGCAACGATACCAGATATTGACGACCATTGTTTACAACGTTAGATTGAGTGTGAGAAGTTAGTTAAATAACATGGCAAATTAAAACGCGGTTACTTCCTCATAGCTAATAGACTTCTTCGATGTGACTAAATTAAATAATAACATTTGATCGTCGAATTAAAATCCTAAATTAAAATCCTCAATAAAAGCAAATGGATTTTAGCTTCGTTTAAAATAGTCTCGTCGCATTGTTGTATGAATGAATAGGCTTACCGTCAAACCAAATTCTCCATTAGGCCTATCTGCTACTTACGAAATTAAAATGCAAATTGGGCCTAAAATCATGTTACCATGGCAACATCAAATTGCTACGAGTCGATGTTGGCTTCATCAACAGCGTCTCTCTCGTCACTCCCCTACTACCACTGATCTATCAGGGTGTCAGAAAAGTCATCGTCATAACTTACATGGTATGTAGTACTCATCCAGACGAACAAAAAAGTCCATATAAACATAGGTCCGGAATCGACCGGTTTCCAAGATCCATTGACCTTTGTCCCACAAAAACACACGCATTTTCAGCCAACATTCAGGGGCAGCGAGCTAAATTCAGACGCTTACAAAACAATGTCTCTTAAAGATAAGTGAAAAATCCCCACTTCATGAGCTGTGCCCAGACATTCCCCATGTGTTGAGCACAAGTACATCTCACAATTACAGTGTCTGGTTATGTGTTTGTACGTATTGCCAGAGCACAATGGCTGTTAACCATACCAATCAAGAGATGGCCGACATGCATTTCATGTATGGCCGGGCCAATGGAAACGCAGCGGAAGCTGCACAGTTGTACGCTGAGACCTATCCAAACAGAAGGCATCCAGACCGTCGTATGTTTGCAAGGATCCACTCACGTCTGTGTGAACGTGGCTCATTCGAGGTCGCTTCATGAGAGGGAAGACCAAGAACGGTCTGAACTCCTGAACTGGAAGAGCGAGTGCTACAGAGAGTTGACGAGGACCCGGGAACGAGCACACGGCGGATTGCCGCAGCAGAAAATGTAAACCATGATGTTGTCTGGAAAATCCTCCATGAACAATTGCTGCGTCCTTACCACCTGCAGGGAGTGCAAGCCCTAGACGAAAACGACTATCCGGCACGGGCTGAATTCTGCCAGTGGCTGCATCAGCATTGCACTGCTAACCCTCTCTTCCTGCATAATGTGTTATTTACTAATGAAGCTGGATTTACCCGTGATGAAATTGTCAACTTCCATAACACCCAAGTTTGGGCTGATGGAAATCACCACGCGATCCTTCAATCACGGCATCAGTGTCGGTTCTCCATCAATGTGTAGGCTGGTATCATAGGGGATGTTCTCATAGGGGCGCATGTTTTACCCAACAGGCTTGCTGGGGATTCATACCTCACCTTCCTGCGAGATGACCTACCTGGCCTACTCGAAAATGTCCCACTCATGACACGTCAGTTGATGTGGCTCATGCACGATGGGGCACCAGCCTACTTCCAGCTTGCTGTCAGGCAACACCTCAATGAACTTTTTGGAGAGAGATGGATTGGCCGAGGCGGACCACGTCCATGGCCTCCCCGATCACCAGACCTGAACCCATTGGACTTTTGCACCAGGGGCTACGTGAAGGGACTCGTGTATTCAAGAAACATTGAAACCGAGGCACAACTGCGGCAACAAGTTGAAGCTGCATTTCAGCAAGTGAGGCAAAACCAAGGACTATGCGAGAGAATCCGTGCATCCCTTAGCAGAAGAGCGGAGGCATGCATCCAGGCAAATGGCGTCCACTTTGAACATCTGTTGTGATGTCGTGGAGAATCGCCCTGCATCTTTTGAGGATTCAACCAATACCTCCTTACGTTCCCATAATTTTGTTTCCAGCTAGTTTTCGTGTTGTAGTGCATGATAGAGGTGTGCGCCTCAACATTGGAAGTGGAGGAACTGTACAGAAGACCGGTGCGAGAAGACAGTCGCTGTAGCCGCTTGTTTCCACTTCCGCCGATGTAGTGAAAATGTAATTTAGTGCGAAACTAGTCAAAACAGGAAGAGCACAGAGCTAAACGAAAGATAAAGGAGTGTCAGATTTAAATTACTTTGTTTGACTGTCAACGAAACGCCAACTGAAGTCGCCTGGTGGTTAGTTTGTTCTTGCTACGGTTATAGCCGAAACGTCAGATAAATTTGTACAGAACAAAACTTGTTAAGCTTTCCTTCCAAGTTTCCGTCAGTTGAAGTCTATATCAGTTAACTCCATAAAAACCGAGCAAAGAATCAAAATTGAAAACTAAGTTGCCGGTTTGATTTGCTAGTAGCTCTTTTCCTTTTTTTCAGTTCTCAGTTAATTCAGGAACGTCAGCTAAATCTCCACCATTTGAAAAGTAAGCAACAATACTTTTCAAACCTAAATTTTCAGTATTAGCTAGCGTTAATTTTATAATATTTAAAAAAAATTAATTCAACAGGGAATTTAATTTGTTAATAAAATGTATATAAAAAAAAGGAATTTTGGTAACAATTAGGTTTTTACGACCTCTCATGCTAAAGAATTTTTACGAAAAGCAACCGAAATTTGCTAAACAATGTCTTGGAAAGCCGAAAATAGGTTCTCAAATAGCGTAAAATGCTTCGGCTTCCGGGGCTCTGCCCCAGACCCCGCTGGGGGAGCTTGCAGCACTCCCCCTGACCACCTAGCTGGATTCGCCGGGCTCTGCTAAAGTAGCACATATTTTAACAATAAATTTACATCTTCTCCCCCTTCTTCCCCCAGTGGATATTACTACTCCGTCCCACTACTACTACGTCCTCCCCACAACTTTAGAAAAATTGACGCCCTTGTACAGATATGTTCTTAGAAGGTCTATGGATAGGTATTTTGTATTTAGAGTCAAAATAAAACTTAGTAATTATCGAATATTTGTAAAGTTGCTTAAAAGTAAGAAGATTATTTTCAGTGAAAATTTCAAGAATAGTCTTATTCTTGTTCGTATTAAAAAGTGAGTTAACGGCTATATTTAATTATTTTTGAAATGGATCCTGGGGATGAATCAATTTCCACACCCACGTTGGTGAGACTCCAGCAGAAATCCCCTTAAATCCAGCAGAAATCTCGATCCAAAGGAGGTCTTCTCACTCCTAAGAGTCGCCCTTGTTTCAGTGGAGGTAGCAACAAAAACACACCACCTCTCGTCTGACCGAGAGCGGCAGAATCTCTGCCAGGACTACCTACCACTACTTCTTTTCCTGTTGGAGACCCCATGCCTCCCCTTCACAATCCACTTGGCAACCCACCTACCGAAAACACCCGCAGAAATGTCAGGTATCCCAGTGCCATGCACACCACCATCGCTTGAGCCCACACCGTGACTCAGGTACCGGCATAAAGCCACAGGGAAGTGATCATTTACACGTAAATCCTACAACACCTGAAAAACGAAAGAGTGCGAAAGTCCAGACGTACACAAGAAGGCGTCTAAAGCTGACTGCTGGATCACTCCCAATAGATCCTTATAAAGGTTGGCGTACCATCCTAAACCAGCTTCAGATCCTGCCAATCCAAAGAGTCACCTAGAACGCATCCCATAGGATTGCAACTACAGATACCCCACATCCAATGATGCGCACTGAAGTCTCCTCCCAGAACAAGCAGCCTGGAGAGCAACCCCCACCACCCATGCCAGTCAAGCTCTGAAACACACCCGGTGACATGTATGAAGCCAACAGTTAATCACATTCCGTCCCACCAAACTCTAAAGACACAAACATCCGTGCCAGGGTACAAAGGGTGAGAAAACTGAAGGAAAGGGACCCAGATCCTCACAAACACTCTAACGTTGGAACCATTCGACCATGCAATAGCGCTAAAGCCAGGTAGGTGGGGTGGGGTGGGGGGGGGGGGCGAACCACCAAGGAGCCTGCTTTTCAGAAGATCTAGGACGTCAAAGTCGCTACTGAGAACTGCAATATCCTAAATTTTATTGGCGGCCCTCCGTACATTCCATGAACAAACGTTGAACAGAGAACAAAAATTCGACCTCTGTCTTATCCGACCACTTATGATCCAAACCAACCAACACCTCCATGCCCACACAACCAATCCATTCCCATTCAACCAATCCATTCTCTTCTAGGATTGCATCAAAAACATTCTCCGAGACGACATCAACCTCCACAACCACATTACCAGCGTTGCTCACTACACTAACACCATCTTCAACAGCACTGACTTCCCTATCACCACCTTCAACAGAGCTGGCAGAAAACAGATTCACAGGCAGCAGGTGGGGGAGGAGGAAGGCACTATACCCTTACAGAAATATTTGGTCACGAGAGGGGTCAAATTGGGATCTTTGTGGGGTCTACAGTAGACCCCACAGTTGGTCCCAACTAGACCCCCTATTGAAACATACGGGACCTATTCAGGGTTTTGTGACCTAATCTTTGGCCCCAATTCGTGACCAACAAAAAGCCACAGTTCAGCAGATTCTTTGAATTGACCCGTTTTAGACCCCGGGTTGTGACCAATCAAGGGCCTATTGCTGATTTGTCTCAAATTAACCCAAGTTTGTGACTTAAAATGGGCCAAGAAGACTACAGTTATTTTGGCCCTAAATTGATCCCAGTATGTGACCAAAAAAGGCACAGCTTTTCCCCTGATCCCAGACAAAAGAAAAAGGGACAGTTGGTATTTGAATTCTGTTATATTATTTTCATGTTAGGTACCATTCCTAAGCTAACTTAAGCTACATTATTACACTATTTATAACACCACATCACACACTTGACACTAGCACTATTCTTAACCCTTCACTTGCCTACTCTGTCATCTGCCCTTGCGGCACTGACATGTTTTGTTCTAGTCAGTAAATCTCATATAGGCACTTTTCCTTACCGGTTAAAAGTTATGGATGTTACATTTCCATTTATTGATTTTTAGTCAAGTTAAGGACGGTTTGACTTTGTTTAAAATAATTAATTGGCATTAATTGTTTTACACTTTCGAAGCCATTTTTTACATATATAAAATCTACACAAAATTAAGGAAGGGTGGCAGTTTCTCAACATTAGACTTAACTTGGCTTCCATTAAAAAACTATGAAGAGTTAGCTTCCAAACGTATGTATGTGCAACACATTTATAATTAAACAAACTGGTAACTAAAATTAGTTACTCTATAACTAAAATAAAGATACAAAATTTGAATAATTGAACAATAAAATTTTATTTTTTTATTTTAGCTGCAAACTTAAATTTAACATTTAGGCTGCCTGGATTTTAAGTGACCTTTTAAGGCTGATGATTTATGAAAATACTCGAATGGTCCTAGAGCTTTTAAGGCTTGAATTTTTTTTTCCAGTTTATTCGATTCAGAATTTCTTTTGTTGTAGTCAGGATCCCCCATGTAAAAGAATAAATGTGTGGCATCTTGACTCCAAGTGGTTTATTTTTAATGTTTTGAAAATAACACCCTACTTTTTTTAGACTTCTGTAACAAAGTTGTAATATTCTTAAGTCACTGTTTGTAACCAAGTGGGGTCAAACAGTGATCTAGCTGCTAAAGCCCCAAACCGTGGCCAATTGGAGGCCTTGTGACCAAGGCTGAATATTATTGGTCGCCAATTGTGACCAAGTTGGGGTCAAACTGGGGTCTAGCTACTAAAGTCCCAAATCGTGGCCAAGTGGGGGTCAAACTGGGGTCTAGCTGCTAAAGCCCCAAATCATGGCCAAGTGGAGGTCTTGTGACCAAGGCTGAATATTATTGGTCACCAATTGTGACCAAGTGGGGGTCAAACTTCAGTCTAGCTGCTAAAGCCCCAAATCGTGGCCAAGTGGGGGTCAAACTGGGGTCTAGCTACTACAGCCCCAAATCATGGCCAAGTGGGGGTCAAACTGGGGTCTAGCTGCTAAAGCCCCAAATCGTGGCCAAGTGGAGGTCTTGTGACCAAGGCTGAATATTATTGGTCACCAATTGTGACCAAGTGGGGGTCAAACTTCAGTCTAGCTGCTAAAGCCCCAAATCGTGGCCAAGTGGGGGTCAAACTGGGGTCTAGCTACTACAGCCCCAAATCATGGCCAAGTGGGGGTCAAACTGGGGTCTAGCTGCTAAAGCCCCAAATCGTGGCCAAGTGGAGGTCTTGTGACCAAGGCTGAATATTATTGGTCACCAATTGTGACCAAGTGGGGGTCAAACTTCAGTCTAGCTGCTAAAGCCCCAAATCGTGGCCAAGTGGGGGTCAAACTGGGGTCTAGCTACTACAGCCCCAAATCATGGCCAAGTGGGGGTCAAACTGGGGTCTAGCTGCTAAAGCCCCAAATCGTGGCCAAGTGGAGGTCTTGTGACCAAGGCTGAATATTATTGGTCACCAATTGTGACCAAGTGGGGGTCAAACTTCAGTCTAGCTGCTAAAGCCCCAAATCGTGGCCAAGTGGGGGTCAAACTGGGGTCTAGCTACTACAGCCCCAAATCATGGCCAAGTGGGGGTCAAACTGGGGTCTAGCTGCTAAAGCCCCAAATCGTGGCCAAGTGGAGGTCTTGTGACCAAGGCTGAATATTATTGGTCACCAATTGTGACCAAGTGGGGGTCAAACTTCAGTCTAGCTGCTAAAGCCCCAAATCGTGGCCAAGTGGGGGTCAAACTGGGGTCTAGCTACTACAGCCCCAAATCATGGCCAAGTGGGGGTCAAACTGGGGTCTAGCTGCTAAAGCCCCAAATCGTGGCCAAGTGGAGGTCTTGTGACCAAGGCTGAATATTATTGGTCACCAATTGTGACCAAGTGGGGGTCAAACTTCAGTCTAGCTGCTAAAGCCCCAAATCGTGGCCAAGTGGGGGTCAAACTGGGGTCTAGCTACTACAGCCCCAAATCATGGCCAAGTGGGGGTCAAACTGGGGTCTAGCTGCTAAAGCCCCAAATCGTGGCCAAGTGGAGGTCTTGTGACCAAGGCTGAATATTATTGGTCACCAATTGTGACCAAGTGGGGGTCAAACTTCAGTCTAGCTGCTAAAGCCCCAAATCGTGGCCAAGTGGGGGTCAAACTGGGGTCTAGCTACTACAGCCCCAAATCATGGCCAAGTGGGGGTCAAACTGGGGTCTAGCTGCTAAAGCCCCAAATCGTGGCCAAGTGGAGGTCTTGTGACCAAGGCTGAATATTATTGGTCACCAATTGTGACCAAGTGGGGGTCAAACTTCAGTCTAGCTGCTAAAGCCCCAAATCGTGGCCAAGTGGGGGTCAAACTGGGGTCTAGCTACTACAGCCCCAAATCATGGCCAAGTGGGGGTCAAACTGGGGTCTAGCTGCTAAAGCCCCAAATCGTGGCCAAGTGGAGGTCTTGTGACCAAGGCTGAATATTATTGGTCACCAATTGTGACCAAGTGGGGGTCAAACTTCAGTCTAGCTGCTAAAGCCCCAAATCGTGGCCAAGTGGGGGTCAAACTGGGGTCTAGCTACTACAGCCCCAAATCATGGCCAAGTGGGGGTCAAACTGGGGTCTAGCTGCTAAAGCCCCAAATCGTGGCCAAGTGGAGGTCTTGTGACCAAGGCTGAATATTATTGGTCACCAATTGTGACCAAGTGGGGGTCAAACTTCAGTCTAGCTGCTAAAGCCCCAAATCGTGGCCAAGTGGGGGTCAAACTGGGGTCTAGCTACTACAGCCCCAAATCATGGCCAAGTGGGGGTCAAACTGGGGTCTAGCTGCTAAAGCCCCAAATCGTGGCCAAGTGGAGGTCTTGTGACCAAGGCTGAATATTATTGGTCACCAATTGTGACCAAGTGGGGGTCAAACTTCAGTCTAGCTGCTAAAGCCCCAAATCGTGGCCAAGTGGGGGTCAAACTGGGGTCTAGCTACTACAGCCCCAAATCATGGCCAAGTGGGGGTCAAACTGGGGTCTAGCTGCTAAAGCCCCAAATCGTGGCCAAGTGGAGGTCTTGTGACCAAGGCTGAATATTATTGGTCACCAATTGTGACCAAGTGGGGGTCAAACTTCAGTCTAGCTGCTAAAGCCCCAAATCGTGGCCAAGTGGGGGTCAAACTGGGGTCTAGCTACTACAGCCCCAAATCATGGCCAAGTGGGGGTCAAACTGGGGTCTAGCTGCTAAAGCCCCAAATCGTGGCCAAGTGGAGGTCTTGTGACCAAGGCTGAATATTATTGGTCACCAATTGTGACCAAGTGGGGGTCAAACTTCAGTCTAGCTGCTAAAGCCCCAAATCGTGGCCAAGTGGGGGTCAAACTGGGGTCTAGCTACTACAGCCCCAAATCATGGCCAAGTGGGGGTCAAACTGGGGTCTAGCTGCTAAAGCCCCAAATCGTGGCCAAGTGGAGGTCTTGTGACCAAGGCTGAATATTATTGGTCACCAATTGTGACCAAGTGGGGGTCAAACTTCAGTCTAGCTGCTAAAGTCCAAAATCGTGGCCAAGTGGAGGTCTTGTGACCAAGGCCGAATATTATTGGTCACGATTCATTACCAAGTGTGGTTAAACAGGGGTGTAGGTGTTAAAGCTCCAACCGTGGCCAAGTAGGGATCTTGTGACCAAGCTTGAATATTCCTGGTTACCAATTGTGACCAAGTGGGGTCAAACTGGGACCAAGTTAGTTAAGTCACGATTTGTGACCATTTTGGGCCCTATCCAGGGTCTAAAAATTAATAGACCCCAAATTGTGACTATCTTGGGGCTTGTTAGGATCAATGGGTAAATGCAGGCCACGATTTGGGATCAACATGCGGTCAAACCAGGGCCAATCTGAATCAAACATTTGAAAACATCAGGTACTGGGGTCTGCTGTGGCCAGTTTGGGATCAGTTTGGGCCCTTGTGACCATTATGGGACTTAAATTGGGTCTGTTTGTGACGAAATTTTTCTGTAAGGGTACACTTGCATCACCGTTACCACTTGCACCTAACCTGCCCTCCTCAGGGACCTCAAGAATCACAAATTTGTTTTGGTCCACTGTCTTGACTTTTTGCGTTTGTGGCGAAGAGAGCGCCAGGAGGAGCGGCTTCTTGGACCGCTTGCTCTTCTTGGTAGACCAGCCCAGCGTTTCGTGACTCGGCCCAAGAACAGCTGTCACTGGCACCGCAGCAAACCCAGACACAATAGTGG
>JAHWFP010030878.1:0-15031 GCA_023313725.1 Lithobius niger
TTTTAGGCCTATTTTTTTTAACGGCAGTTTTAGTTTCGGAAGTAGCAGATAGGCCTAATGGAGAATTTGGTTCGACCGTAAGCCTATTCATTCATGCAACAATGCGACAAGACTCTTTTAAACGAAGCTAAAATGTCTTTGTTTTTACGGCTGCGTTAACACAAATCTTTAGGATTTCAATTCGACGATCAAATGTTATTATTTAATTTAGTTACGTCGAAGAAGTCTATTAGCTATAAGGAGGCAACGATGTTTTAATTTGCCATGTTATTTAACTAACTTTTGACACTGAATCCAACGTTGTAAACAGTGGTCGTCTCTAACGTTGCGTAGTTGAAAAAAGCGACGGACGAACGGACAAAGTCGTTGCAATAGTCTTCTCAGCCGGGTACAGAAGACCAAAACGGGTCATTTTACCGAGTTTATTGTGCGAACAGAGTGAAGACTGGACTGAAGCAGTAGACGACCAGAAGAAAACTGACCGGTGCAGTAATTGCGAGATTTGAAATCATCTACAGCTAAGGGACTCTGTAACGCAAAAATAGTGGAAGCTTGTAGTTATGAAGACGATGAAAAGAGTTCAGTCCAGAACGGAATCCTGAAGAACTTACGGGACATTGCAGTTTGTTAAAGAAGAAAACTCATGTTGAAGGCTTTTCTTCTAAATCAAAAGAAAACACGTCACCCGAAAAATCAACTTCAGTATTCCAATTTCTTTTGGAAAAAAGATTAGCACTGGTAAAAAAAAAAAAAACTGTCATACCTACGTGGGTTGTTTTTTTTTTTTTCAGGCTCTGCACAGAAGCAAAACGTACTCAAATTAGGACAGGAAACCATACTAACCAACATAACCCTTTTAACTAGGGATGTGCCGATTATCGGATCCACATCGGTATTGCAAGTTATCGGAGGCAAATCCGATATATCGGTACTGACGATGTACACCTCCGATGTGTCGATATACCACATTGGATCACATATGAGCCGGACTTTTTTAGATGTATACGAAAACGACGATAACTTTGCTAAATATTGGCCGATTTTGACGTTCAAATACACTATTTTAACCCTTTTTTCGCCAGCTTTCCAATGGCGCAAACTAGAAGTCATTTGCTCCACCCGTTCTGAAGTTATATATATAAAAAACATTTAACTTACATTTTTCAACAAACGTGGCTTGCAAATAGATAAGAAAAACTGCTGGTTGCTGGTATTTTAGAACTAATATATCATAAAATGGTCGTCTGTTGAGTAATTGATATCAACATTTTCACGTCTTTACAATTGTGCAGAAAATATTTGGCTGCATATACTTTATTTGTGGGGTAAGTCTCGGGAAAATGGCTACAGGGAAAAAAGCTTTGTACTACAAATATTTTAATTTTCTTCTAATATTTTTATGAGGGTTACATTAAATACAAGTTTTTTTCTTGCAGTACATCGGCAGCAGAAACTGTATCACACTTTCATTTTTTACAAAATAATCATTATTTAGTGTTATATCGGCAGTTATCGGCATTTCCGTTATAACAGTAATCGTTATCGGTACATCGGCGAAAAGGTACATCGGCACATCCCTACTTTTAACTCCCTCGCTTAGGTAAACCTTCCACAACCAAACTCCATGTATACTGCCAACGAAAGCAACCAAATAACTTGGGGTCCGGGGTTCATGAGGACTCTTAATAATGCCTTAATCCATCTATGTATATTTATCTTGTTGATTGCATGAAAACGGAGCATCAACGTGCAGCCCACATTTTTCTGTAATTTGATGCCAATAATAGAAACAAACAGCGGCATCATAATCATATCAAGCATAATAAGCCTTCAGGATATTGCTGCACAACTGCCTTATTTGGTTTATTTTGAGAGCTACCGGAATTAACCTGAAACAAATTCTAAAGAAGATTTCTGTCGTGTTCTGATGACCAAAGAAAAATATATGTTAATAAAACGAATCTTCCATTTTGTTTTAAATAAAGCAAAAGCCAAACAAATTGGCAATTATCAGAGAACTCCAAATTGCATGTAACCCATTGTACATGACGAGCGGGTTCCAATGAAAAGTTGCAGCATGGCGGCAACAAAATTCAACTACCTTTTTTGATTTAAACCCCCCCCCCCCAAAAAAAATAAAGAAATTGTCCAACTGAAGAATACGGAAACATAGGAGTTGAGTTGTTTTGAGAACTAAGGAACCGGTCATTATTATCGCCGGGGGAGGAAAATGGGGGGGGGTTGTGAAATTTTTTGGCCCCTTTCACGGGGGGGGGTCCATTCCTTTTTCCCCTCCCGTCCAGAGGGGGGGGGGGAGTCAAAAGCACACTGACCAAACTAAAGAAAATTTTTTTTTTTACCTTAAAAATGCACTTTCAGCAGTCAAATTGTCTAATAACGCCTCAGCTTCCGGGGAAGCAAGCCCTCAGCCCCCCCCCCCCACCCCCAGTGTGAATGTTTACAAGGTTTTGAAGCTATTATTACCAATACTGCAATATTGTTTTTGTAAAGAACTTTTTTAACCCAACGTGATTTTCTTAAAAACGAGACACGTTTCCTTTCAACTAATGGTATGTGGAGAGCTACTCACTTAATTTGGCTACAGCACTAATCTTGGCTACAGGACATCATCTGCAGACAGTCTCGATAGGTGTACGAAAAGCACATTATTTTTGGGGAGGTCATAATTATTATTTATGGACCTTGAGTGTGTGGGGGGGGGGGGGGGGGCTGGGAGTCAAAAGTCGGGATTTTTCCTGATAGGCGTGAGGTCTGAAAATTTAGGGGTTGCCGAGGTGGTGACCCCAGCAGGGCGCGCACACCAAACTTGAAGAAAATTTTTTCAGGGTCTGGAAGGACGGGTCATCGAAAATTTGGTGGTCACTTTTACATCCCCCCCCCCCCTCGGGGGCCATAAATAATGACCGGTCCCTAACAATGTTTGAAAATATTAAGGGGCTAAAGTCGTCTCTTGCACAAAATGGTGAATATTGCCAACACCTTAAATATGCACCACACATTAAGAGAATTAATAAAAAAAATGAGCAGGGAACATTTACCCATTTACCAATGTAAACCAAAAATAAAAATTCCACGTCCAATGGAAATTCGACTCCTTCTCCCTGAAATCATCGCACCGCAGCCGTAAGACGTACAGGCTTCGGTAGTCGAAAACTACTATTTTTTGCGTACGTGACGCAGTTCCTACAATTCGTTGTCCTAATATTCGCTTAGGTTTTCACTGGAAATGCGTCTTTGCGCGCTACAAGTGTCTAAAGAATTTATTCCTATGGGATGCAATGCATATTAACAAGTTAGTCCTGTTCCTTGTCTAGCAATGCATCTCACCTTCCCGCTTGCCTTCTTACATACATCCTTGAAGTCTGGAGACAAAATCCTTCACAAGTACTGGAGCCATCAAGCTGGATCATAACTTAAAACTGATCGCCAATGTACATTTATTTTTTTTATTTTTGTTGTTTTTCATAGTGAAATTCAAGAAAGCGTAGCACCTGGCCTCTTACACAGGGTTGGCAATTTCTAGGGAAAAAAAAAGTTTTGGGCCGGGCACTGGTAATTACCGGTAAAAACCTCTTAAATACGAGAAAACCGTACTCTTTTTAAAAGTTGGATTGAGAAGGCTAATTCCATTCTAACAGTAGCTGTCACTAATTCTGTACGGCACAAAAATAAGTAATACTTTTAAGTAACAAAATGGCGAGAGTACTAAAACAGAAACCATGCGTTTTATCTCTCTTTCACGTTTTACGTACATTTTACTTGGCATTTATCAGTAGCGTGCACAGACATCGAGGGGGCAGGGGCAACTTTCAGTGACATGACACGCTGAGGTTTTATTTTTCTGGGGTCTTTTTTTTATTTTGGCTTGTCACTCACTTTACCATTTTTGGCTCTTTTCATGGGCTTCCTAGCTTTCTTTTTGCCCTTTTTAGGACTCTAGGCCCTTCCTGCTCGCTGCGACCAGCATTTTTCAGTGCAGAAAATCAAAATATGGCATGTTTTTTTTTTAAAAAGGGTAATTTTTCCAAAAATTCCTCCAGAATCCCCCTCCCCTCCCACCGTGCACGTAACTGGCATTTATATATTTTTATGCATTGCGGCCGTTTTGAATTAGGCTTAGCTTGTGTAGTCAGCTGCTACTTAAATGTTAACTAAATCCACCCAAAACCAAAACTGGTAAGAGAAGCCACCAAGTTTACAAAACGGGTCGACCTTTCAAAGTAGTGATATCATTCAACCAGGGAAAGGCCGCCAAGGTTAATTCTACTAGCCAAGTTAATCACACCTACTAACAGTTCCAAGGTTAAATGAAAACTAGAAGTTTGCTACTAGCAGTAGGAATCTTCAAGTTTTCATTTAACATCCAAAGAATTATTCGGTGCGATTAACTTGGCTAATAGGATTAACCTTGGCGGCCTTTCCCTGGTTGAATGATATCGCTACTTTGAAAGGCCGACCCTTTTTGTAGACTTGGCGGCTTCTCTTACCAGTTTTGGTTTTGGGTGGATATCACGGATTTTCATAGGCCTGTGAATGTACAAAAATCCCACGGTGCAATTGTCACCCCTACTTTTTTTGTCTGGAGGTATTTTATTGTTATGAATGTTCTCATTCATAATTTTCATATTTGCTATTGTCATTCCAAATAAATTAATAACAAGCGTAACATTATGGTAATTGCAAGGACCTAATCAATTCCTATGGATTAAAAGATACCCTATGTCTTATTGAACCAGTAATGAGAAATTTATTCGGGTCGTGGGGCAGATAATTCATTTTGAATTCGCGTACCGTAAAAAAAAAATTTGGATTTGGTGGGAAAAAAAGACCAAACCTTTGCAATAAAAGATACTCCGTCTCTTAGTGAACCACATATTTGCAACAACAATGAATTCTGACAATTAGGTACTGAAACGATACGCGTGTAACACTTAAGCATGTTATAATCGACTGTTGGATGGCAATACAAATAATGGTTACAACAATAATTTTGCACTTACGAGCCACTTCAGGACCACGTGCTTCTAGCTGCAACCCCATTTTAGAAAAAGGAATTTCCCCATATGACGCTTTACCTGTCTGCCGAAATTTAGATCTGGTAATAATCAAATCAGCGTAACTTTCCCTGATGAGTTGTAGACGTGTCGTTATACTCTATGAGAATTAACATGGGAGCCTGCGGACTAGTTACTAGTTACTATTCAGCAGTAACACAAATCAACGTTAATGAGGACACTTTCTCTCCATGAAAGACACGTTCCCACATTTTCGTGTTGGGTTTTCTTTGTTACTGGACCCAAGACACCTGATTCAAACGATTTGTAAAGATTTCTACCGCATGGGGAATTTACACCAGTATGCTGAAATCACGTATAAGTTGGTTGCAGTTAAAAGACACAGTCTGCTAATGAGCCGCCATCTGACAACAATTACACTCTAACAATTAAGCTCCAACAACAATAAAACGTCTACTTGACGGCGACACACTAGCGTGTGTCTAGATACGGATGCAACTAAATTTCGAACCCATTGGCTTTCCGTCCCATTTAAGCTACTTAAATGTGGCACATTTCATTAAAAATGCTTTCAACTGGGAAAAAATCCTGGTAAATACCAGATCGAAACCAGCCCTGGTAAATACCATGCCACCCCTGCTCTTACGACACCAGTTATTCATGGTAAAATTTTTCAAGCTGCATCACAACTTGCAACTGATGGTTTTTTTTTTCAGTGCCTATACAAGAAAGAAAAAATTCTCAGTAGTAAAATCACTAGTGCTTAGTTTTTGTTTTTTTTGTTGTTCTCATCCCCAAGTTGCATTCCGAGGCTGAAAAAATGGCGCTAGATGTTTTTATCAGCTTGGGAATGTAACAAGGAGTTGAGAACATTTATCGATACTTTACGGTAGAGTTGCATTAGAAACGAGAATGCACCTTTTCTTAAAATACATTTCTCAAAGATCCATAACAAACTTGCCGAAAACAGGCTCCCTATCATAAATACCGACGATTGTTGTTAAACGAACATTAACTGTCACGGCGCGTCAACCAAAGTCAATATGTGTTTTATATTTTATAAAAAAATACTAGCAGTCGTACCCGGCATTGCCCGGGGTTCTTGCGCCCGTGGTTGTTTCCCAGTTTTCGTTCGGTGTTGTGTGAACAATGCGCCAATTTCAACTTCTATTCAAGGCAACATCGTACCAGTTTCAACTTCTACCAAAGAAATGACACACTCGCCCGATTTCATTGTAGGAGTTGCTTCTTCAGGCGTCGTCGTTGTCTTCGTTTTCGCTACGAGACTTTGGTTTATAATGTGAGATTGTTTCTTAAGTTTAAAACAGAATAGGACCTGTAACATCATTAAATTTTCCGACAATTATTGTTAATTTATATCAAACTATTTATACTTTGTACACGTTTAGGAATTGGTTTAGGCCGACCAAATGTAGTTCTGTCATACTTTCATTATGTGGCGGAAGCCAGGAAACCAGACGACTCGATCATAAATACAACACGGAGGGACGAAGCTGACAATCTGATAAAATACCGAGTGCTCGTTTTATCAGTGTTATGGAGGGTTGATTGGCAGGTGTGTTTCTGCGAAAAGTCAGAACAGCGTTTTCTGTAAATTTAAAGCCAATTCAGAAACGAGGTAAAAGGGTGACACACTCCTAGGTTCCGTGTTACTATTTACTAGGGCAATAGGATACTTTTGGGAAATGCTTTTGGGTTCTGAGGAACAATTTTAAATCAGACAAAGTTTTGGAGGTAAGCTAGGCCTAGGTTTGTTCGCCCTATATTGGAATATACAAGTCTGGTATGGTCACCACATCTCCTGAAGGGCGTGGATTCATTGGAGGCTGTTCAGCGTTCATTCACACGCACCCATACGAGTGCAGAAAAAAATACTTTGCCTTAAGAGTGGTTGAGTCATGAAACTCTCTGACCGAGAAAGCGGTCTCTGCAACTACGTTAACCATCTTTCGGCGGATTATGAAAACTGTATCTTTTGAAAGGTTCCTTAAGCGTTCGTACTAGATTTTTACTATTGACTAGTTTTTACCGTTTCGTTTTTACTTCACCTTTGGACCGGAGTATGAGGCAACCTGCCCTTCCGTTTTCCAGCCATTTTGGGTCAAATGGATTATTATTATGTAAGTACTAACATACCAGTGGAGCAATCTTTCCTATATTATTTGTTTGGTATGTGTGGGGAAGGGAATTAAATGTGTAAATAGGTAGATAGGTTGTAAATATTTCAAGGTTAATTAAGGTTATTCAAGGTGACTGAACCAACAGAAAATGGATTTAAATGTAGGTTAGAAACTTTGGGGATTTGTCATTAGAAAACCTGTCTTAGTTAATGATTTGTGAATTTCTATACAAATTATCTAACTGAAATGAACAGAGTTTAATATTGAAATTAACAGTGTACCCTGCCTGGGTTTATTTAATGAAATGAATGTTTATTTTTGTTAGTTGGGTTGCACTCGTTCACTTTGGTCACCCGAGTTCATGCACCGGTTCTGGGATTAGGCTTACACGGAAGAGAGATGTTTCAAATTTTCCATTTCTTTAATGGGAACCTCAAAAGAGACTCGTTAACGTATGTACTTAACAAGATTAACCACAAAAATAAGGTTTCAGGCGGCTGCCCTTTACTGGCTTCCCATTGGTTGATGGCTTTTAGAAAATTATGACGGTATATTCTCATGTAAAATTCTTCAGTACACTCAACGCGCCTCAATTAAACCCTTTTCAATTTAACAGCTGGATGCGGAAAGCTTCGCTAAATAGCGACGGGATCCATTTCCGCCCCACCAGTCGATAAATTGCAATGCAAAATAAATCGAGTTCAAGCGCTTGAGCTGATCCCATCATCCGGAACTCGACATCACGGCTTAACAAACAGGTGGGTCACACTCAAAGGTATGATTCATTCATTGCTAATCACTTTTGCTAAAGTAAATAAATCTGATTTGCACCTAGACGGGATGAGGCACCAAACACTTAGTCAATAATAAATTTACAATAATAATAATTATACGATTAGTCATTCAGGTGAACAACAATCGGTCAAGCTTCACAGCAGCACACTAACGTCATCGCCATGAAATGCTGCAACACCTAGACGCGCGAGTGAAGAGAGATTCCGCACCAAATAACCTTAAATAAAACATTGTTATTTTGCCCAAATCACGCGTTGAAAGGTAGTTGTTAAAATATGCCAATTTGTACGCTATTTCAAGCGCTATGGAGCGAGCATTATTTTGCAAAGTTATGTATCGATTAAAAGGGAGCTTATTCTGGTCTTGGTTATAACTTACTTATTCGCGAAACGGTAGCGTATTTCTTTTAAAGGCACCTTTTCAACTCCTAGATGCAACACCGTACAATCTTCGAGCAATATAAAGAAAATAGCGGTAAATAAAAAAAAAGGAAACAACATTTCGCAGCAGCGCCGCAAGTTCCGGAAATAAAATAGGATCACGTGACCCACATCAACCTATTAGATGGCAGAGAATCTGGTACGTGGATGCTGTATTTAGAATATGGGCAACGCTATCGAAATAGCGAACCAGCACCAAGGAAGGTCCAAGTGCAGAACACGAGGGCTCCACCAATAACGAAAAATGCTGCATCGAGGGAACCGCATATAAATAACAAACAACCAAAGAGAAAATCCCATCTATCGCATTTAATGTATTGCAAGTGCAGTCTAATTAACAAACTGATATACTATAGTTTATTTTTTTTATTTGTGGAAATAAATAGCGTGTGTGTATGTAGCGTTTTAACTGTTGATGTGGTTAATAATTGCATTCGATCAGTCCGAGGATCAGTCGAATGCTTTCCGATCAGCGATGATGGCTGTTGATGATGATATTGGCTCTCCCTTTCGCAACCGGGTCCAGGCCGAAGCCGCCTAGCCCACCGATTCAAATCCATCCAATCCAGCCCTCCTCCTAGCCACCAGTGCTGCAATTAGAAGTGGTGCAAAGGGTGCAAGGCACCCGGATCCAGGATGCAAGGGACCCAAAAGGTATAAAATTCACTATTGTTTGGTCGATGTTGGGAGCACTTTGCCCCCAAAATTGTTAACTTGTTGAGAGGCCCAACATTATGTCCTTGCAGCCCTCCTTGGAAAAAGCTAATTGCGGTACTGCTAGCTCCGCCCCACCCAGCCTTTTCCACCTACAGTCCAGCCCTCCTCTTTTCTCCTCCAGCGAAGAAGCCACCTCACCCAAGCCCTCAGCACCCAACAAGGACATGTTCCAACGTTTCATCCCCATCCCCACAGATGCCACAAGTGACATATTCATCGTGTTCCCGAGCTTCCCAGTCCATCACCCGACTATCCCAAGCCCCAGCTCTCGTTCTAAACAGCAGCACACTCCCCTAGTCCCCCTTACACCAGCTCTCGCATCTGAATCTGCTTTTTTTTCCCCCAACACCACTCCGTCAACGGCTTTCTTCCCGTCCTTCTTCCAGGTCTGGATGAGATTCGCTTCACCTGCACTGAAAGTGGCTCATTCCCGTTCCGTGAATGTGAACATTTCATTTCATTTTCAAGGTAAGCACCCACTTGCAAGTATTCAACTTTAAATGCTAATTAACGTTGTAGATTTGGGGACATGCTTTGGGTTTCCAAGTATAACGTCGTAGTTATCACTTTACCATTTTTTGACCTGGCTACAACCATCGGACGTACTAGAGGCCATACCGGTCATTGGAAACTTTCCTTTTCCTCTGCTCGTTAGGAATGTCGTGGAAACTTTTTCTCGGTGAGAATTGTCCACATTTGGAATGCCCTGGGTTCGGATACTGTTAATGCTCGCTCCTTGTCCAACTTCCGAACTCGACTTTCTCAGGAACCTCTCCACACCTTCCTGAAACGACCCATATAGCCTGGGAGCGGTGTCAGTGGTCCAACCCCCTTGCGTTTCCTTCCCAGTATAATAGCTGGGTAAATATGATTATTATATTATCATCATTTTTATTATTATTAGGATGTTACTAATCCTAGGTTAGCCTATCCAGTGGAAAACAGTGCAGTCACCGTACACATGCACAGGCTAGTCTGCCGGCCTTGCACAGATTAGCGCATTGTTACACCAGTTCCTTTTTCCAAGGATACGAAAACTGTTGCCATCCGGAACATTTTGGTGTTGCGTTATGTGAGAATTTGTTTCTGTATAGTTAGTATAGGTTTAACCTCAGACTTGTATGTTAAAGCGAAAAGTTTTGATGTTTCTTATCGCCGCTTATTGAAAATGTTTGAGCACACTTCGGAATCTGAACCGAATTTTTTTTGAAATCCATTGAAGCAGATCCAAGATCAGGAGCGTGTGAGCTGCAATCGTGCTTTCGCCTTCTTGTAGTACTTCATGTACTTTGGGCACATTTATACAACGCTGCGTACAGATCAAACCATTTGTCTACAAATACGGTTTTTAGCTCAGTGGAAACTTACGCTTTTGCTTTTTACAGATAGTCGAAATTGGCCTAGTAATTCCTCGGTTACGAAACTCCAAACGATAGGATTCATTGTTGTGTATTGTTTTAAGCACTGTCATTTAGCAGCAATGCTACTCAGCCAACGCAACCTATCCCGCTAAGATGTTAATATGCCGCATGCAAGCTTTTGCGAAGACGGCATGCTAATGTTACATTTATATCTCAATAATATTTCATCAATCAGGATGGTATTTTTTTGCAATGACGTTTAGTGACCAGCTTAAACCTTGGATTAATAACTACACTTCGTTACGGGATAACTCACTCGCTATACTTACCGCGCAAGCACCGCGACCCAACATTTAGCCAGAATACTCTAGTTTCTCAAATTCGCCACGAGAGCAACTGCCGACAACAGCGGAAGTGACGTCGAGCCACGTGACTAGCGCATCCAATAACGCGAGCAGTCGCCGTGAGCACACGTCGCCACCATCTTGGATTTCCCCAGACGTAGTGGGAGACAAGAGTCTGCCACTATACTTGCGGTCAGATGCGACAGATGGTGCACCACGTTTTGATCACGAGTACTCTGGTCGCTACCGTGGCTAGGTTTCGGATCGAGTAAATAGGGCTTGCTTAAATCTCCCAAAGCGACACAACTAACATTGTATCCGAAGGGGGTGAACCAAATAGCAACTAAAAAGCGTAAAACCCAAGTGTGGTTTTGTGGGCTTCTTTGAGAATAATAAAAGCCCAGAATCGTGGCTTTTTATTATATTTTATACGATTCGAATTGTGCGCAAGCGTTTGCCAAGTGTGGTAGCAATTGGGCAATATTTTCACTTGTACAACTCTTTCATTGTTGGATCATTATTGCAGCAGTGGATTTATATCATGAAGACAAACTGTTGCAACAATGAAACCGATGTCTTACCACTATTAAGAACAACTGCTATAGAATTCTTACTTAACGTAAGTAAGAAAACGAAGGCCTTTGGTTCTTAAATAGTAAAATACCATCGCTGTACATGTTTATGTATCCCAAATCGTTTCTAAAGTGTTATTGAAGTATTTCACACTTTAAACTACCAACTATTCATTTTTTTAATAAGTCGTGACCAATATAGCCTTTCTTACTTACGTTTGTGAGAACTAAAGCTTTCGTTTTCTTACTTCTTTCACCTAATTAAGAATCTACGCATAGAATTCTTACTTACGTGTAAGAAGTAAGAAAACGAAAGCTTTGGTTCTCACTAACGTAAATAAGAAAACGAAGCCCTTTGGCTCTTACTTACGTGAGTAAATCTACTACCGCTATCAATATAACATATCAATGTTTCCAAAAATAATGCATTTATTGCTGCTGAAGAAAGACCCGACCGAATGAAAGAGTTAAATTTGATTAAAATAAACAATTAAGGCATTTATTGTAGTTAGCGAGTTTTAAGAACGGAGTTGAAACAAAGAACATTCCCGACATAAATGGCTCCTTATACTATCACTACAATGGCTCAGTTACTAAAAATGTAAATCGTTGTTGTACAAATATGTTCGAACGATGGTTCGGCAACAATGCGCTAACACTATCGCTTTTTGCAACAATGGCTCGTTCACTAAAGTTTCAACTCGTCGTTGCATAAGACGATGGCGTTCGGCAACAGTTGCTTTTAGACTTTCGCCCTATTGCCCTCGTATAGCTTCGCCACAGCGAAAGTCTTCTGCATTGTTGCCGAAAGCCATCTTCTCACCCGTTTTGAAGCTCTCAGTCCTCTTATAACAATACAGCACGACGGGATCGCAACAATGAACGAGGCCGAGGAGTGCTGGGATCCGCGGCGGAGGGCTGGGATCCTGGATCCCAGCCTTCGTTTGCGTTAAATGAAAAGTGGAAGAAAACAAAAAAATGTAATAAATTTACTGAAACAAATAAAAAAAAACATAACAGATATAAAAATAAAAACGTTCAGCAATTCACAACATTGCAACTGCTGCTTCCAAACGTTGATTTCATTAAATGACGAAAAGGAATAAAGCAACCGAATATAATTAATTACATGGAACAATTTTTGAAAACAACGCCACCTCAAACATAGAAAAAAAAGTTGAAATACATGTTAATTATAGCATTGCAACCGCTTTCAAAATTAAACGTTGCTTTTTTTCGTTGCGCGTAGCATTGCGTCTTAACGAATATTCTACACTAACTTTCTTCTGGCTAAACGCAACAATGTATTCCACTCACGCTAACTTGCCTCAACAATGTGCGTCGGACTGATAGCTTCAAAACGGGTGAGAAGAAGGATATCGCCCGCTTTCCTCATGCTGGAATCCAACAACGGCTCGGCCGCTGCGCGCCCCCGACATTGGTAGATCCCAGCACTCGGAAAGCGGGCGATATCCTATACATCCAACTGATACTTCGCAATCGTCGGACTATCAGGCTGGAACAATTACGATGAGGCCTGGAAATCTTCGCAGCCATAACCTGTCGTCATAATGCACATGTAATGAGCACGTTACGGCAATAACCTGTCGTCATATTGCGCATATAATGAGCAAGCATGTTACATCTCCTCTCCCTTAAGCTTTTGATTAGAAGACCAACCCTCCAACACTCACATCACTTAAATTCTGCAGATAAATTAAACGGTCGAATTTATTCAATGCACATAACGCTACAAGCGCTCACGAGATTTTTTTTCTGTTTCAACATTATGCCTCCATCCGCACCCGTACCATGGAGCGGGTCAGTAAAATGCTCTTTTCAAATGATCAATAAAAATTATTCCACTCAGTTCTAAAAAAAAAAAAAGTTTGCGGTCGATCATTCGAAACTAACTCAGCTCGATAGGAAATACTCAGGAAGAGTGCCTTTTTCATATTATGGTCAATCTCGCCCTGAGCCTAAGCTCGTGAGGTATTGACCTTCAAGTTGACCAAAATCACGATATTCAGTGTACAGATATTGTTGAAAGTGTTGTTCGCATCCAAGAAGGCAGCGTCACAACGTAATCCTGTAAAATACTGGCCTAGAATTTATTTTTATTTTTAAGGTCTAGCTGTGCTGGTCTAAGTCGCTTTAGCACAAATGCATTCGCACCCAATGCCAAACTTCAACTGTGGTGATACGCCCAGAATCGTAGCTTTTACACGATTAAAAAAAAAAGGAATCGTGTGGAAGTGTTTGAATTTATTAAACAGGAGCCTTGGCCATGAGCAAGTGTTTGCCAAGTGAGGTAACAATTGGGCAATTAAACTTCCAATTAGCAACCAACTACCAGGCTTGGATGGGTTGCAGTACTGTCCGATATCTGGTAGCTATCACAATAGCGATGTTAGGCCTGGAAGTTTTACATGTTACATCGCCACTCCCCAGTTTTTGCTTCCGAGTACCAATCCTCCAACACTCACATAACTTAAAATTCAGATTACACAAATAGTACACACTATTCAATGCACATAAAACTATCGAGTTCACGAGTTTCTTTTCTATTTCAACATTAGAAAAAATCGTGGGGCGGTTTCAAATTATCAACAAAAATTATTTAAACACACCATACTACTGTGTTCCTTTCTTCCTTGCTAACGCAACGCACATACAAATTTTCCATGTAAAATGGAACACACCAACCTTCGTGTTCATATCACGCTTTTAAAACTGTGTCGTCCCTACCACGCATTTCGTCTCCGTTGGAGATGTTCATTTTTAATATGTTCTGTTGTAAGTCAGCAGCTGTTGGCAACGGCTTTCCCAGCACTGGAAAGATTAGTGTTTTTCAAGTTCCCCTGAATTTGAAGGAGTAGAAGAAGAATCCGAAGCGTTTTGACTCGAAGTTAAAGATTCCAATACAATGGGAGCCCCTCCCCATAGATGTTTAATTGCGATGGGATTGGGTTAGATTAATTGCATTGGCTTGAGTTTCACCGAGCAGGGGCAGCAGGGAATGAAGTACGATTAAAAAAATTGACCTGGGGTGCTGCTCCACGTGGGTCCTCTGGTCGAATAGCACTGGACAGGGAAAGAGCTTCATGCCGTAAACAAAGTCTGATTTATAATTTGTTCCGTGATAATTTTGGGCGAGGTTATAAGCAAGGGATTTTGGGGCTCAAGCCCACTCCTCCTTCCCCCGAGGCTTGTTGCCGTTTTTACAAAGAAAAAATTGCTGGAAAAAATGCTGCAAATGTAAAATGTTAAAATGAAAGCTTTTCTTTCCATCATAAGGGATGGAGTGATGGAGACTTCTCCCCAGTGCAAGTGTCACGTGATTTCGTGTCGTTGATTTTGTGTATACTGTATCATTTTGCACTTTCTCAGTTTTCGAGCTCCCCACCATTTTGCCGTTCTGCGGGCGCCCTAGTAGCTAAGGTTAGGCCTCCTACTACTGATCTCCATCAGCCGGCACAAGTATTTGCATTTGAAATAAATAACCTTTATGTTTTTTTTATTACTTGTATGTGTAAGTACAACACAATGTTAAACGAAAATTAGACTATATATTTTTTTTTAATTTTTTGCTGCAGAGAATAATTATGACCGATTTAAGGGAAGA
>JAHWFP010030879.1:0-17900 GCA_023313725.1 Lithobius niger
CCTACGCCCGTTTAAAGTTGAAGAGATAATGGCGTAGCGGCGAAAGCTTATGTTGATTTTAGAATTCAAAGTGCTCTTGCGAGCTCTCTAATAACCCGAAATGTACACGTTTAGGATTTTCTGAAAACTGGGGATCTATTCTTTCCATCAATCCTAACCGAAATTATTTAGTTTAGATAAGGACCGTCCCACGCCCGTTTGAAGGTGTAGTTGTAATTGGTGTAGCAGCTAGTTACAATCTCAAAGTTCTATTTTAATGCTCATATTTGTACTTATATCTAAGTTAAACAATTTCGGTTAAGACAGATGGAAAGATTGATCCCCCATCTTTCATAAAATTTTAAACATGTCCATTTTGGACTATTAGTGGGCTCACAAGAGCATTTTGAATTCGAAGAGCAACATACGCTTCTGCTGCAACGCTATTACTTCTTTATCTTTAAATGGGCGTAGGACGGTCCCTATCTAAGTTAAACAATTCGGTTCGGATTTCAATAAATAATAGATCCCTACCTTTCAGAAAATTCTAAATATGTTCATTTCGTGCCATTAGAGGGCTTGCAACTGCACACTCACTCTTGATAAGTGAGAAGTGAGAAGAGAAGTCAAAACGTTAATCAAGACTTAATAAAGAGGTTAGGAGTTTTAACATGAAAGGTGAGCGAGGGAATTGAATTGAATTTTGAGAGAGGGAGTTTGAGTTTGAGTTTCTTTATTGAGCAGAAAGGGCCTCCAAGCCATACGATCATGCTACAAACTAACCTCAACACTACTTAAACACTAACACACTAACACATTAAAACACATCAATATACATCAAGTATCTGGCCAGCCCAGCCTTCACCAAGGCAAATACCGACAGAATGCGAGAGGGGTGCCGAACCAATGGAGTAGGCCACCAGAGTCATGATTCAAAACGCTGCGTAGCTCGGCAAAATCCCAAGACCCGACCCTGCAGGGACCCACCGCCAGTCACTACATGCGGTGGGACCCCTAGAAGCTGCCGCAACGGAGAGAGATACGAAGAGGGAAACAACGAGTGGGAGAAAGAATGAGACAAGGTATTGTCAACACAAGTTGTAACAGCAATAGACAAGATACTTCGGCCGAAGATTTAAAAGGGCATTTTTACAGAGTTCAGTGTTGTAACTTTGCCATCAAGAAACACACTAAGTTAAATCATTTAAGTATTAGATACAAAACAGGCAGAACGATTTGGCCTAAAAGCGACGTTTATAGGGGTGAGGGAGTTATGAGTGGCGGCGATGCCGGGGCTGAAAGGCACCACCCCACACGTAATACTAAAATATTGAATTAGAAAAGTGCATGGAAATAGTCATAAGTTCTCCCATGCACACTATAATTATTGCCTCAGGAGTTGGTTCAATGCAAAGCTCTGCAGTTCAGGTATTTTTATCAAATAAAAACCTTCATGTTTAGGATAAAATACCATATGAGTCGCTACAGTACAGAAATTTTCATAACATGTACTGTTTTCAATCTACAACAAGAAACGTTGTGCAAATTTGTCATGTTTCGTACCATTTCGTTAGTAAATTCTTCACAACTATTTTCTACAAGTTGGTGATATTTACTTTATAGTTCCCTCATATCTCAGGATTGGTTTTCCGTTTGAATTTCATTAGTAGATCAATGAGAAACTGAGATATGATTTTTCAGGCAAATGATGTCATTTGAGGTCATTTTATTTCAAGATGGCAACAAAAGCAATGGCGGGAACCTTAGGGATTTTCGATATGTTGTTCAGGACGATGAAATGTACCTGTTTCACTATACACTATATACCAGTTTTTAACAATTTTCTATACAAATAACCAATTCACCTTACATCACAATAACTCGTGTCTGCCGTCGACACCTTACTTGGCAATGGAGGGTTTCGTGGTTTATTTGCTATCTAAGCATTTTTTTGTTAGAGAATTTTTACCGTTCACAGGCACTACACCAAGAATTTACCGAATGTGCGATGAGCTGGCCATATGTATTTAAGACATGCGAGCATTAGTTAGTCTACCAACTCCTGAATAAGCCAACTGGACACCAACAAACTACGAACAACTTACATTATCCCTCTAATGCCATATCCTTCCATCGATGAATCCGGATCTCCACCTGGATGGTGTAGTCCGACCCTAATAATATACAGACGTCTATGACAGACTGGGAGTAAAGGTCCGTGCCTCGCTCGAGGCCAGCGGTTTTAACACTGTTCACCCTGCAGTCAATGCACCGCCGCTGGAATAAGCTTTTTAGCCTTGCAGCCGCCATATTTTAAAATGGCTTTGTAGCAAAGGATTTATTAACAGCAGGGTTTGATAGGGGGATTAGTTTATATCTAAACGATTTTTTTTCCTGGTATACGCTAGGGAGCACAACGCAGAACGTCGCTGTTCTAGTGGATGGCGCCACACACAGTCAGACCTGTATTTGAGTAATTAGGCCTATCTATTCGCCTTACGAATATATACTAAGCAATCTTTGGGTAGGGAGGAAGGCAAATTTGGCCCAATTAGCGAATTAATTTTCACCGAGCCTCAAAGTGATGACAAAAATCAGAAGAACCTCTGTAATTAGCCAATAGGTGCAATTGGCTGAACTAGCAATTCTTCCTGCCTTATGTGTTTATCGTTTGCAGAGTTTTACTATAAATTCTTAATAATTTCATCGTTATGTCGCAAGGCTTTATTCACCTCCTGTTACTTAGAACTTTGCTAGGTCCATTTTAAACATGGCAGCTAGAAAATACCCTATTGTGCACCAATTTCCTCACCTCACTTATCCAATGGCCATGACATCGGTTGATGACGTAATGCAACAGTTGAATAAAACCAAAAGTTAACCGCTTTACGGTGCCACTCTTTACCGTGGAATCACTGAATTGGGTTCCACTAGTTTGCTCTTAAGGCACTTTTAAGTTCTTAAGTAATGTGCGCATTAAACATCATAAGTGGCCGACAAGTTACCCCATTATCTATGAAACGGTACCAGGACAGGGACAAACGGTTTTCACCATTTCAGCGTCCAAAAATTAGTTAAAAGGAGGGGAGGGGGGGGGGCAGGGGCCCCAACTCAGAAATTTCCAATGGCATGGGGGAATAAAGGAATACCTTATTTTATAGGTCTTCATTAGGCGAGTAAAGTGCCACAAAGATCGCTTCGATACGATGAGTCCATCCAAAATGGCAGCCCGTCAAACATTAGGAATTTTCTCTACATCCCTATGTCTTACTCAGGCTAAAGACGTCGTAAAGAGCCGTAGGTGGCAGCAAAATGCTTCGTTGAACATAGTTGGATTACCACCACGTCTCTTTCGCGGTTTGAAGCCAAGCGTGTGGGCCTCAGTGCCCCCCCCCCCCCCCCCCCCCGGGGGGGGGGGGGGCACTGAGGCCCACACTCTGGGGTTCAAATCGCAAGAGACGTTGTAGGTGTGATCCAATTAAATGGAACGAAGCATTTTGCTGGCATGTACGTCCCCTTTACGACGTCTTTAGCCTTAGTAAGACAGGAATGTAGAGAAAATTCCTAATGTTTGACCGGCTGCCATTTTGGATGGGCTCATCGAAGCAATCGTTGCGGCACTTTACTCGCCTAATGAAGACCTTTCAAATAAGGTATTCCTTTAACCCCCACTCCATTGGAAATTTCTGAGTTGGGGACCCTGTTGCCCTCCCCCCCTCCAAGGGGGGCAGGCGTAATGCCGGTTTTACAAAAAGATAGATCCTTTAACCAAACATACATTGCCAGAGTTTCATTAGTTTCTTTCAACCACTTAAAAAGTTATGAGGCTGGACTGGGACTTTTGGGACACCCTGTATAGACCAACACGTTCGTGCAACCAGGAAGCGTCACGGAAAATATCAGCAACATCTCAGTAGGCATTCTTTTGGGCTTTAAATAATACCTTAACTGACAGAAAGCAGCAACAGTACAAATCAACCTTATCAGCAACGCTTTCGGTGGCCATATTGTATAACCTATAGGCCTAGTCATATATGCTTTTTTTTCTTTTCCGAAGGTCCGATCAGTACTGTAGTACAAACCGTACAAACCGCGTTCAACCAAATTGCTCCCAGGGCCAACGCTCAACGCATATGTCAGGAACACATTTTTGGAAATCGTAAGTTCGCTTTGAGTTTAGGAACTGTGCTGAGGTTCTTTTACTCTTCTGTAATTTTTTTCATTTCAGACCTTCTTGGCACTAGCGACATCTCGTTTACATTCTATATAAAAGTATGACGTCCTATTTATGGTAACCCCCTTTCCACGAAACTTGTGTCACGCTCAGACTTTCCCCGCCCTTCCCCTACTGGAGCATGCGTACATTGTGAGTAGTCCCGTGACTGAATATCAATTCTGTCCAAAACGTGCTTATTTAGCGATTCCTTTTATCCCAAACTCTCCTAAACATAGTTCACGATGCGATAAATAGTTGAGAGATGGCGCCACAGTATTGGTTAAGATTTGTCATTTGAACATCCATCTATCGTCCGTTCTTGAGTCCTCCCACGATGCAACGCAAATCATCGAGTGAGCTGTACTGGCAGCCAGGCGCACTGACAGAGCTGAAAAAAGTGGCGGCCACTCCACTACATTCTAAACTTCGTCAAGGAAAAGCTATCAACAGTCAAGCCAGGGAAGTAATTCTAATCGTTGCGCGTCGATATCAGCAAGATGTATTCCCAACAGTACGTTGAAAAGTAAGGAGGATTCATTAAAGGTTACTGCAGAATACACTGGAGTAGGTTATTCTACCGTAAATAGAATGCAAGAACAACAAATATGGCTTTGGACGAATCTCCATGAGCTCGACTGTTGATCCAAACGAAGTGTTTTGTAAAAGTACAAATATGGTTCTTTTTCAGACCCACCAAATAGTGATAAGAGCCAGACCTCCTGTTTTATCTCGTAGTACTGAATAAATGTTCGGTTCCCACTTATTTTTTTCTAAAAAGTAATACATATAAACTGTATGCCCCCCCCCCCCACACACACACACAATCAATCCCCACCTAACCACATGTTTTGGGTATAGAGGACCAATAATATATTTTGTACTATTTGAGGGGGAAAAAGAAATAACTGGAAAAATGGCTTCGCCTAAAAAAACAAAACACACCCCCTCAAGCTCGTATCTCTATAAAAATGTACAACTCTGGAGGCGCACAAGTAAACAAGTTTTTCTGAATAAAAACCGTGAATTATAATTTGACCTGAAATTTCAGATAACAAGAGTTATATGAAATGTTCTCTGAAATTGTAGGTCTGTTTCCGAATAGTTTTGTCTGAGACCCAAAACTAACGACAAGAATGAACAACTCAAGTGGTTGTTCATTTGTGTGCCTGTGAATTTTTAATGGAGATACACGAGTTGCCGTCAGGGGCGTCGTACTCCCACAAAACGTCCACCTACGCAGCACTGCAGAATGAGACACAAGGCAAGTCTCTTCCCCTCCTACGTTACGTATCCTTCAAAATCCTCTTTTAACCCTATAGGCGACCTAAATCCCCCACCTCTCTCTCTGGCCTTCCAGTTCTGTCAGCCTATTCTGTCTCCGCTAGGTTATGCCAGTCCCTTCTACTCCTTTGCCACCCGCCACACATATCCTCTTTTCCCTCCTGGCCATATCTGTCCTCCCCATCGCCTCCTCCTCCCCACACACACTCGGATTTTCCAGCTCTGAGCAATCTATCTGGGAGCTGGCAAAAAAAACTGCGGTCGGGGAAATAACTGCACAGAATTAATTAGTAGTGATTCTACTACTGGAGAGGACGTCTCAGAAAACGATGCAGGGGCTCAGTCTTAAGCCTACTGCGAAACATCGTGACAGACTTCGCATTTACAGTTTCCGCCTTAAGGGCATTCCAGATGGGAACAACGCGCACAGTGAAGAAATGTAAACGACGGTCAAGGCGCGCCCCAAGGACAGCCATCTTCCAGTTATGTCCTCTGGTGCGGCCCAAACTCGGGGCCAGGTCAAAAAAAGGAAGATCTACCTTGATAAGGTGATGCAAGATCCGATAAGTCATGACCAATTTTTCAGTCATTTGAACCGGTGGTGGACAAGGTGGCCTCTTGGAACGAAGCAAATTGGGTAAGCGAAATAAGCTCCTTGTCTCAGAAGTGGTCGAATCAGAATTTTATCATCAGAGACTCCCACGTTCGTAACCTTAGGTGGGGGGGGGGGTAATCCACCCTGGTTTGAAAACCTGGACTTATCCTGAACTTATGGCAAATCAACTCTCATCCAAACTCGATCTTACCTTGGAAAACTGTAATCAGGATGGTGACTTGATTATTTGCGTTGGGCAAACAGCATTGAAGGTGAGACGCCAAATAGAATTGCCCGTCACCTTCAAGACTTCGCATCCTCTTTTCGGGTGAGGCACCTTAAGGCCAGAATCGCCAATATTGGCCTTTTCCCACGTTTTGGACGTTCCGAATGAGACCTGGATAAGAAGATCATACATACAAACTCTCTTCTACGACAAATGTGTTTGATAAAATTTAAATTTGTGGTTGAAGGGTAGTAGTAAAATGGGGCCTCCTGACCGGCCAAAAAACCACAAGTGCAAACAAGGACACAATTTTAATTTTCAGCCGGTTAACTTCCGGTCTTGGTCACCTACAACGAATAAAACAGCACTAATGATCTACACAATGAACCGTGAAACAACCAGAGAAGTACAAAACATCAATACTTGTAATCCTAAACTTGACTCGTCCAGAGGTGTTGTATATGTAATCAAATGTTCAGAATGCCCTTACATATACGTTGGACAGTGCATAAGGGCTTTGGGCCTACGCAAATTGGACCATGAAGGGGCCATTGCCAAAGGTGACATGGCATATGCGGTTATGAAACACACTGATGCTACCCATCATACTATAAACGTGGGTGGAACCCAAATTCTATACAGGGAGCCAGTAGAAAAGATAAGATTACAAATGGAGGCATACACAATTTCGGTAAATAAATCTCGTGTGATGAATACCGTAAAAAATTTCAATGCAATGGAAAGGTGGGGAAAATGCTTTAAAGAATTACCTGTAAATAAAATCTGAAGCCTTGTCTTGTGACTTCACTTTCAAAATGGTGGAGCTCAGTGTGGCTGCTCCTGTTGTTGCTGCAGCATTTTGATGTTTTTTTATCTTTAATCATTTTTATTGTAAGTATTGATGTTTTGTACTTCTCTGGTTGTTTCACGGTTCATTGTGTAGATCATTAGTGCTGTTTTATTCGTTGTAGGTGACCAAGACCGGAAGTTAACCGGCTGAAAATTAAAATTGTGTCCTTGTTTGCACTTGTGGTTTTTTGGCCGGTCAGGAGGCCCCATTTTACGACAAATGTGTGTTGACAATGACTTCTCTTTCATATCCATTGACAAACAAATTTGCTCGGACCACTCATAATTAGCAAGGGATTCGATCCATCTTACTACCAAAGGAAAGTCTGTATTGCAGCATGAACTTTTAAAAATCCATGTACCTTTGGAAAACCACCTGAACTAATTGGGGATAGCCCTACGTTTACCATGCAGCCAGCAGCAGCTGAGGACACCCGCCACTGCATTCTATTTAACGTACGTAGTGTAATTAGTAACGTTGGCTGTTTTAAGGACCTTATCCGTCTTAACCTATATGATGTAATCTTCGTGGTTGAATCATGGCTTACCCAAGATTTTACTGATGCGATGCTGGGGGGGGGGGGGGGGCGCAGTGAATATGTAGGTGATTAGAGTTGGAGATTGGTTTACAAAACTTTGAACCTTAAATCATGCAAATAAATGGACAGCAGTTTAGTGTTATTTGTAAAGAGCTAACCAAAAGAAAAAACAGTTTGTTGTTTACAGATTAATTTTGAGCAAATCTTTCCTTGATTCAAGCAAATTTATGAAATTTTATGTTAGTCAGGTATTTTTAGTCTGATAAGAAAGTTTACACCAATTCCGATACTAGCGTGGGTGTGGGTGCTGAGGATCAGCATCAACTAGCAGTGTCGGTTAGCCCAAATTTTTTCGATAATCTTTCAAAACATTTTAATGATCTCGACATTCAATTACTCCGTTTTTCCAATGTTTCGAGAGTTTTCCAATGGTTTTTAAGTTCAAGTCGATTGCTTGTGTCTTTCTCGTGTCAGCTACCTATACAGACAAAAATAAACTCGCTTTCAACAAAAATAACCAAATTAGTGGAAAAGGTTTGGTAACAAAGTCATAAAACTTAAAATTTTCATAATCATTGCCCTTCATTTCAGATAAATTTGGCAAAACAAGTACTTGCTTCACTTTCATCTTAAACAGCAACAAAAAATTCAGCATCGGTATCTGACTCGATCAGTAGTAATACCGGGTAAGAGGTTGGCAAAGCAGCATAAATGCCGTTAAGTAGAAAAAAGCAAAAGAATAAAAACTGATGGAAAAAAACTGGCCCAAAAAGAAAACCAATAGTTTCCATCCCTCCTGCATTTATCGGTTAAGCATGTCTGAAAGATTCAGTAAACTTAAGATAGTTTTTCTTAAAATATTGTAACTTTTAACTTTTCACACTGAAAATTTACACATACTTAATGCATTATTTTACAAATGTTTGCTAACAGGTAAAGTGCAAACAGGGGATAGTAAGTACTTTGCTTACAATACAATTTGTTCACATTCTGTATCATTTTAGTTATAAGAAACTGTTCTCAAAGGAAAATTGGTTTATTTTTTATGACAATTTTTATTAAAAAGTTACAACGCTCCAAAACTTTACGAAGTCTTCAAGAGTTTCGTACTTTTACTCATTTAAATGGTACATGAGTATAACTGGCACAACATTCTGACAGCTTCCATGAATACAAAGGTTACTCATAATAATTCTGTCTACATGAAAACAGTTGCACGGAAATATGTAAATTATGGAAGCTAAAAACATTACATCGATTTGACAGTTGCCATGTTCCTTTATGAGGTTAAAAGACACGTGACATTAAAGTACATGTACATATTGTAGTACTTTTAAATTTGTACGCTGATTCTCCTATTTTAGGTTACAATATATTTGAAAAATACACAATACAAACGTTACGTTGTTTATTGGTTACAATTATGGCATACGTTTCAGTACATTAAAAGTTACATACTCAAGCTCCAATTCTAAGGTTTATAAAATATGTATTTAAAAGTTGCATGCTGTAAACGTCCGCTTGTTTATTGGTTACAATTATTGTGGTAATCTTGCACTAGTTCAAAAGTAGCACATTCAAGCTCGATTTAAGAATCAGAATATACAGGTTGATGCAAAAGTCGGGAAGAGCCTATTGTCAATCCAAATTTACTAGAGAAGTACGAACATGTGCATACAAATTGTATGGGTCGGGGACACGTAGTGGTGCTAGTTCAAATGACCTTAGAATGGTCCGTCAAGGTCATCATTGTGTTAACTTTTGAACTACAGATTGTTGAAGAGCGACGTAAATTGGAAAATTGCAGAGAACTGTAATTTAATGCCAAAGCAGAAAACAAAATGAAAGTCGGACCATTTGGGTAGGAGTTTAGCTCAATAAGTCTTACTAGGTTCACCGAATGTCATCAGGATATCCGGCGGAGAAGGCGTCCTGCCCAACGAAAGCATCATTTGTCTTCTTTCCACAATAGTGTAGTGCGTTTTCCACAAAATTGGAAGCGAGTTTCCTGAAGCATGCATACGTTCAGTTACATTTGGGGAGGGGAAGGAGGCGGACTGAAAATGTTTCCTCGAGTAGGGAGGGGAGGGGCAAGACGGAATTTATGGCTTTTGGTAATGTTGTTTTATTTAAAGCAAAAGGAATTATTTAAGTTGATTCGTTTTATCATCAGTTATATGAACCATGTATTGATGGAGTGCGATTATTTGTCCAAATGAGTGTTGCATGTAATCCTTCATGACGTGCAGTAAACATTTCCAACAACCCCCCCCCCCCTTCTTCCCATGTCTGATTGTAGGCATGCATCAGGAAACCAGTTTCCGATTACGTAGAAAACGTAGCACACGTTTACAAAATCGGAGTAGGAAATAAAACCTCTTTTTGTATCCAGTACTACTGCGATACTTTGTGGGATATGGCACCCTCTCCATCAGACACCCTGAAGACACGCAGTGAAGCTAATAAGATTAACATGTCTGAAGCATAACTCTTACCCTAATAGCCCGATTTTCATTCTGTATTGGCATTGTATTACGGTTCTCTACAACTTTATGATTTACACCACTATTCTACGATGTGTAGTTCAAAAGATAACATCGTGATGACCATGAAGGAATATTCCAAGGTCATTTAAACCAGCGTCACTACTTATCCCCTGATCCCTAGTACATGTATGCGTGGTTCTCGTGGTTCGTGGTTCTCCTCTAAGTATTTGGAATGGCAGTAAGCTTCTCCAGACTTCTGCATCACCCTGTATTTGAAAGTTGCATGATGTAAATGTCATATTGTTTATTTATTGGTCACAATTGTGGTAAACGTTCCAATATTTTAAATGTTACACATTTACGCTCCTGTTATATGGGTTACAAACGTATTTGAAAGTTGCACGATATAAATGTCATATTGTTTATTGGTTACAATTGTGGTAAACGTTTCAGTAGTTTAAAAGTTACACATTTACGCTCCTGTTATATGGATTATAAACGTATTTAGAAGTTGCTTGCTATAAACGTTAAGCTGTCTTACAATAATGGTAAACATTGCAGTAGTTAAAAAGCTGCACATTCTCGTTTTAAGAATTACAATACATTTGAAAGTTGCGTGCTATAAACCGATATGCTGCTATTGGTTACAATTCTGGTGAACGTTGTAATACTTTAAAAGCTGCACATTCAAGCTCCTGTTTTAAGAACTACAACAGGTTTGAAAATTGCTTGTTATAAATTTTGTGAGCTGTATTAACTTAACATACTTTATCAGCCCCACTCACTTGTCTGGTGCATCCACTTTACCGTTGTAGAAGAAGCAAAATTCCCTTGATATTAGCACGTTAGATTGTCCAAGTTGTTTACGTTACAACCACGCTTCGCATCAGTAAGCTTGGTAACGTTTAAAATAGTAATAACCTTTAACAATCCAGTTATCTTTAAATCCACCACATTACTGTTATATTTAAAAAAAATACTCAGCTAGAGTAAAGCAGAAAACAATTTTGGCAGTGGAACTAGAAGTTACAAAACCTTCGCAGCTTGGAACATAACAGAAATGTTTAGGTTTGGGTGTTTTAATTCTTATTTTGTTGGTGTAACTTTTAAGTCGTTGAAATCAAAGTTACTATCAAAGTTGCACTTTTGAGAGTGTATTTCAGCACAGTGAAGCAGAACACTTCTGCATTCTTCTAAGAGACTCCTGAACAACATATCGCTTCAATTCACGTTATTTTTTAAACAAACGATGCAACAACTCAAACAGATTCATAATACACAGTCCGGTTATAGATCCAAGCAAACCTCCTAAATCACACAAAAGTTTCACAATCGAGTCTGCAGCCTGAGTGGTGAATGTTAAAACCACTTCACTATTAGCGCTAACCCTTAAATCAGCAGCAGGATAATTACTACCTCGTATATTAACGATTCTCGTTTCATATATCCTCTTGGTGCAAGGTGGTAAACAATTGCATTCCTCTGGTCCTCCTGGTAAAACAAATAGCTCAAAATACTTTTTATGGGACAATGTACCTGGTTTACTAGAAGTGCATGAAGGTAGGTTCATCTCAGGCATATAAGGAAGGCTGTGGGATAGAAAATGGGTCAGTTAAAATTCTAAAGCATATTTTAATAAATTTCAGGGTATTTTCAAAATGCTGAGAACAATTTTGTATTCTGAAATAATTCGGAAGAGAAGAACGCCTGAGCGTTTAAAGGGGCTGTAAAGCCCTAAGATTAACTGTTAACAGGTTTTTTTTGAACTGATAAAAATCGATTTTTTTTTTCCAACTGTAGCTCTGTATGGTAACAATTGTCCATCACTTGACATCGAATACATCCCAAGAACCCATTCTGGCACACCAAAAAAAAAAAAAAACCTTCTTTATTTTCGACTGCTAGAAAATAATTAAGGACTTAAGCATTTTGTAAGCACAAGGCAGTTAATGGAACAACAAAACGAAAAAATTGTAAAGGCTTGACTAAAAACTAACTTAAAATATGCTTGAAACTATGAAAGAATCAATTTAGCAACTTGATTTTAAATATTAAATCCCTTTCCCCTCAAAAAAGCCAAATTTACATCTTTACATTATTTGCAATAAAAGCAATTAAAAAACTTAAAAAAATAGATTAGAAAAAGGAAGATAGCAAGTTTACAAAAGTAAATTGTAAATGAATTGAACGAGAGTAAATTTTCATAAGAACGCCTTTTTTTTATTCCAAGGACTGTCAATTTCTCTTACCTACAGCTAATTTGCAATGAAAGTATCAGGTACAAACAGTTGTTAATGCAATTGTCATGTTCCGTCTCATTAATACAGTCATAAGCCTTATCTTTAATGGATGTCACCTACAATCGTACAAAGAAAAATCGTGAGTACAAGGTTGTGACAAACCCGCTTAACCAAACACGAGTGGTTTTTTTTTTGGCATGTTTTCGGTTTTTGTTTTGTGGTTTTTGTTCTGCCTCAGTAGAACAGGTATTTTCAACCTATGGTCAAATCTAGTCAAAGCTTTGCAATCACCTCGGTGGTAAAAGGGCATAAAGTTGTATAAAGTGTTGCAGGTCGTTTAATTGTTGAACGTAATGACTGGTAGACTTAAATATGTGTTAGAAGTTGATAGAATGTTGAAAGCATATATTGCACAAGTTGGGATATAAAATATTTGTTGAAAAATTTATCTCTCAAATACTTTTTAGAATTACTAACTTAGTGGGTGTAATATGTTTTGCCTTTGCGTAACCCAGTTGGGGTTATTGGGACTGGGTAGCACAATAACCATAAGTAGCAATGATAACACGGTTGCACATAAAAAGTGGAATATCCTGAATGAGAGTTGTAAGATTTTAAAATGATCAGATAATTTTGTAGCCTCTTTCCTATTCAATCACATGCAGGATTGAAACTGAATGGTAAGTAATACAACATTAAATAGAAGCAAAGTGCATAACTATTTAATGTAGTCTGTTTCAGCTGCAATATAGGTTTGTAGCAACAAAAATTGTCCTTACTTTAACCTTGGATTAATAACTACACTTTCGTTGCGGAATAACTCACTTGCTAGACTTGCCGCTCAAGCAACGCGTGCAAAACTACGGGACAGAGATTCTAGTATCGTAATTTTGCCACGAGAGAGCAAACTGCGTAAAAAACTGCTGAGCCACGTGACCAGCGCCTGCCTCAGAGCGTAGTTAAATAAAGCGCAATTGAACCGGCAGCCCAGTCAGCGTTTCACTTTCATTATCAACGCGGTAAGTTCAGTGTTAAAACGTAATCATTCTGGCGTTCACCCACTTCAAAACTATATATGGATACAATTTCTTGTTGGGAAATTTATGAAATGTAATAACATGCATGTGTGGTTTGCCGCACTGTCGGGAATTATTCAAGCAGCCGCCGTAAGCGTACGACACCACCATCTTGGATTTGCCCGGAAGTAGCAGTGGTGAAGCATAGTTCGTAGTCGCTCCTACAGATGGCGCAGCACGTTTTGATCACGCGAGCTATAGACGGAAAGTTGCGCAGATTTTCGGAGAGAGTGAATAGAGCTTGATTTAACTGCCTCAAAAAGTGACTTGATATTACTTTTGCATATTTTATTAAACATTTTTAAACTTGTGCGAACTTGGCTATATAATCCATTTACTATCGTTGCCCTGAAACTACAGTTTCGCATTAGTCACTGCAAATTTGCAAACACAATGATTGCCTGCTCATCTAGATTTACTTTGTGATTTATTTTGCGTTAACTTTAAATCCCTACCTAATTTTCGTAAAGCACATTGGTTAAGTTAATACTGCTGCATAAGAAAATTTTATCTTGTGGACAAGTACACGACGTCATATGTAAGAGCTGACCTAGGTTTCCAATGTTAAAGCAAAAAATTTGACGCTTAATATTTCCGCCATTTTTTGGATATTTGTACTCCAAATGCAGTGCAAGTGTCTTGGTAAACACACACAACACATTTTATTCAAATTCGTCGGATCGTATCGGTAAGCTGGACCTTAACTGGAATCTCGTAACTTGTGTTGTCTTGTTGTTGTTGAGATATTCAAACATTTTAACATAACAGCTTCCACAGATCAAACTATTCATCTGCAATACTAGGTCAATGTTAGAACACGTTCAAAACGACTGAGGTTTTATAAAAATGCACGAAATTGGTCAAGTAGTTTCAGAGCTACTGGGTTTTCGTGACCAGTTTATGACCAGTTGTTTTACATTGTTATTTGGCAACAGAGCAAATCGGCCGACATTAGCCACATGGCGAATGCTGAAAAAATTGTCGACTTAGCGTCGTTTTCAACTGCTATAGGTTATATCGGGATGGAAAGGAACAATTTTCCTTTGAAATACCTAGGATGGAAAATACACAGATGTTAACAATACTGATGATAACAACGCAACGTGAATAAATCAAGGCTGATGTGCTATCTGTTCTCGCGGTTTTGGAAGCAATGGAAACAGGAAGTAGTATTGTTGGTTTGACCTTTTCCTCCCACTTTGAAGCCAAATTTCCTTTGCCCATTTGGCTTTATGTCCTGTAACTAAGATGAAAGGTAAAAGGCGCTGAAAGAAAGCTTCACATAATACAGGTACCAACTGAAGGATATGCGATGAATGATCAGGCGAAGAAGTGAAATTCAGTGTTCGTTTATATTCTCCTCCAAAAGCACAGAAAAAGAACACGGTGTACCAAAATATTCCACATATGAAAACAAAAAACGAACTCGTATTTAATATTTAAAGTTATATTCAACAGAACCTAATTTTAAGCAGGAAAGTAACGTGACTAAGCTTTCCTGTAAGGTTTCAGATGCAACAACGTAGATTCAGTTTTTTTAGTTCAAATGTAAAATTGAACTTATTGCTATTTTTTTTTATCATTTTTAATATTTGCACGGTTGGTAAGCTAAGGTAGGTTTATGCATGCATAGGCTTACTGTTCCTAAATTAAACGGCGTCATTGAAAAATGGTTTTTAAAAAGTAGTTGTCATGTAGTACATCATAAATAAGGTGATGAACGAAAATGAGACGACTTGACTGAAGTGTAGTGCAGAAAAATTAAACTAAAAAGTAGGCGAGTGTATGTGTGACTATGTTTATTTAATGCTCGTTAATTCTACACTACTGGCTTTAAATTTTTGTAATATCCCAAATAAATTATTCGTTAATCTGAATGCAACCAAACCAAACCACATGTTATTCCTTCTTGATTAAAGTTGAACTAATTTTATCTGCACGATACTGAAAACTCACGCAATAAACGTTAATTGACCATTTCTTCCTTTTTTAACCCTTAATTTCATTTCGTATCCTATGGGAAATTTACTACAAACACGGAAAAAATAGGTCCTAAAGGTTCCCCGGGACCCCTGAGCAAAGCGTGCAACAACAGCCAAGTTGTTAGCGTCCTCATCCTCTAATCAACAGAACGACGGGTCAAATAGTATGACTGACCTAAGAAACGTCATGTCCAAATTTAAGGGTTAATGCTATATTGTCTTATTTCGTGTTTTTTTTGGCAGTTGCAATAGTTTTAATTATACTTACATGTCAATGGCTGAATACCGCAGTAAAGTTTCAAGTGGACTAAACACTGCAGCAACATTGTGCTGTTCGAATCCTTACAAGAAAACTTATTCGTGTTTCTTTGTTGTTTTGGTTTCAGTTCAATTTAAACTTACGTTAACCATCAAAAGAGTTAGTTTTTGTTTTCATATAAATAATACTTGACAGAATTTTCAAAAACAAAGGTCTATAAACAATGATAAATTAGGAAGAATTGTTTTAAACAATATATATTCTATTTCTTGGTAAAAAAAAAAATATATATATATATATATATATTCATTACCTTGAGGCTGTACTTTATAAAAGTAATGTTGTAGGGTGAAACGTACTGGTACATCGAATAATCCATAGGATAAGCCGTCCGTGAACTGAAATATACCTGCAAAACACGAAAATTGGAATGTTTACCTGAAAATGTAAACTGGTTGCTTGTGTTAATTATGACGGCTACTTTGGTCTTGATACGACTGAGTTTAACTTGTCAAACAACGACGAACACAGCTTAACTAGAACTTCTACATCATCATTAGTGGGGCATTGATGCACCCTTTCTTCCTCTCTCCACCTTTCTCTGGTGGTAAAACTTTTATTATTATTATCTACCTTTCACTTACAATTCTGTATGGTGCTGTATGGTCATAATTCGAAGTAATATTTTTAAACTGCATTTAGTAGAATACAATAAAATTTTGCATGCTTTGTGCTAACAATAAATATTAAAAAAAAAAAACCTTTCACGTCAGTCCTATAATGCTATACATATATTCTACTTAATACATTCTTTTTTTTTTTACCAGAAAATCGTAACTGTTGATCGTTTTCTGACTGCCTAAAGTAAAATCATCAAAAAAGTCACATTCTGGGCAACATGTACTTAGTGTGATGCAGAACACTTGAATAAATTTTATTTAACTGATCAAGTTTTTTTTGGCCAACCTTCAGATAATCTTTTCCACAAATTGGTTGATACCAATATTCCAGAGTCGGCTTTGCAAGAAGAGGATTTCCTCCTGAAATGAATATTAAAAAGAAAAGAAAATGAAATATCTTCTTAATGCTTTAAAAGTGACTGTCCTCTCAGCCTTGTAACGGGCCTGGCACAACGGGATGGTTCAATATGGTGTAGTGTACTGCACAGTGGGTAATGGGTATGGTGCACAGTGTGCACTTTGGTGTCTGAGCCTCACAGACTGCCGCAATAAAACAATGCTCCCGGCTAGCGCCTTAAATGTTTGTAATTCACCCAAGCAATTATGCAGAATGTAGAATGTAGTGCTATCTGTAATGCTTAGGAATGCACGAAGAGATTATTTTCCCAAAGAACCCATTGTAAACTACACCTTCTAAACTATAAACTATTCTATACTATAAACTAAACTGTAAACTATACAAGTGAAACTTTGGATGTCCTCGTGCATCTGGTATAGCAACGTGTAAATGCTAATGACATGATGACCACGAGATGGCGCCAATGTAGAATCTGAAGAATATATCATGTTGCCATATATTGGCCATTATATCGTTAACCTTTCCACATTCTCTCAGGTGCACAAGGACATAACAAAATTTTCATTCATACAGGCTATGGTTAGGTGTATTTCTCTGAAAAAGAAATTTGTTGGTACATATCAGCGATGCTAGATAGTACTAGATTCGGTTGATGTTCATTCGGTAAACACAGATATTTAAATCACCCAATGAGATCGAGCATTGTCATGGGAATAGAGTGGTCACGTGTTGCCATAAGTGCTGAAGTTGCTGACGTCCTATGGAACGTTACGGTTTAAAGTTCGAATTTGTAAGTTTAACTGACATATGAAAAGCATATGAAAAATATAGTCCCCCAACATTCAATAGAAAATCATCAATCTGATACGTTTTAAAATGGATTTATAACAAAGGAAGGATTAGCCTAAATGTACGCAAATAAAATTTTGTAACTGTACTGCATAGTTCGTTCGAAGGATGCAATTTCCCTTTTCAAGTCCTTCCTGCAGTTTTTTGCATTGTTAATCAAGGTCCCTACACACTTTACTTGGAATCGATGATATATTAGAAAAACAAAAACGAACTCGTTTGATTTTTACGGTAAAGTTCTTTTGCTGTGTTGATCAGTTGAACTTTACCGTAAACATCAAACGA
>JAHWFP010030893.1:0-10017 GCA_023313725.1 Lithobius niger
ACCAAATAACACAAAATTAATAGTCTTTGCGAGGTGGTTAATAAAAAGTAAAAATGAAATTGGTCCCAGTACAGATGCCTGAGGGATACCAGACTCACGACTGTAAGTATCTGCTATGGTTGAAATTTCGTGTCAAGGTAGCTTTGACGCTTGAAATTCAAGAGTTTGAAGGTGAAATTCCTACCTCACATATTTGGAATATGGGATTAAAATGAACTAATATTTTATAGCATCTCTCGGTCAGAACACAATTGAATGCGAAGGTGACATGTAACTTAACAAGGTGTTGCAAGACATTGCAGCATTTTAAGTGTAAAAGAGGCTAAGTTTAGGAATAGTCATAAAAGAACACCAAAAAGTTCGCTTAAATTTACTTCAAGGATACCTACTTCGTCCTGCAAATTTTCGACATCCCTCAGATGTCTTCTTCAGGCCTTGAGGATGTTCGGACTTTGAACTACATCTTTCTTTCTGACAACTTGTGCATTCGAACTCGTTCTGACCACTTTAGCATTTGAATTTGGCCGCCCTCGTAGCCTCCTGTATTGATCAGCCTGCACGCGATTCCCACCACCAAGTTGCCATTGACGATCAAACTGTTACCAGTTGAGCTCAACTGGTAGGCAGAGATCTCAGAGAACAGTTTGATCGTCAATGGCAACTTGGTGGTGGAAATCGCGTGCAGGCTGATTAATACAGGAGGCTACGAGGGCGGCCAAATTCAAATCCTAAAGTGGTCAGAACGAGTTCGAATGCACAAGTGGTCAGAAAGAAAGATGTAGACAAAGTCCGAACATCCTCAAGGCCTGAAGAAGACATCTGAGGGATGTCGAAAATTTGCAGGACGAAGTAGGTGTCCTTGAAGTGAATTTTAGCGAACTTTTTGGTGTTCTTTTTATGACTATTCGATGTTTTCACTGTATTGACCATAGCGATATATTTTAAGTTTAGGAAATTATAGGGATGGGAAGCATGTTGCTACACTCTCTCATCTTTCTTGAAAAAAATATAAAAATATTACTTTCTAGAGCCATGTCGTTCCTTTCGTTGTCCCCCACACCTCAAGTTCGTTTGTGGTTAACTAGATTTCCTATTCGTTTAATTCTAAAACGGTAATTTGTAATCGTGTTGTATTGAATACTACCATGCTGTGTTTTTTTTTTTATCGTAGCTTGCGGATATGTACATTCTGCTTGGTTTGGGATCTGAGTGTATATTTGCACAGCCGGACGCTTTAAAGGTATTTTCAAGTGTCGTATCTACCACTCCCGTTGAAACCTTCTTTATAATACATGTAATTAAAACTCTTAATGTCCGTCCGTGTACGCATGGTTAAAATGGACATGTGTGAGAAGGTTGTTATGTTACCATCACACTTCGTAACTTTTTAAAGACGGGTTACCACAAATTAAAGTCTGCATCGTTTTGCGCCATCTAGCTCGCTGTAGTGCTATCTAGCGTCTGCTTGTAGCAAGCGAAGGAATGCACAAACAAATTTCTTTTAACGACACAACCAAGCCACGTGCCTCATTATTACTGGGTGAAAATTTGGTACATCCTCGTGCACCTGGGTGCAAGCTGTAACAGTTAAGGATGTCACAGTCACTAGCTGGTGCCATCTAGTGGCAGCAGTATCGTTAACTGTTACAGCTTGCACCTGGGTGTACGAGGATGTACCAACTTTTCATTCAATAATAGCGAGACACGTAGCTTGTTTGTGTCACTGAAAGAAATTTCTTTGTGCATTTCTTCGTTTCCTTCAAGCAAGCACTAGATAGCGCTAGTTGGTGCTAAATGCTGCATACTTTCCTTTGTAGACAGGTAGATTCCTCTGGTTTTGAGGCTATTAGAGGGGAATTTGTTAGCTATTGTTTTTCTGACGTATTTTGACCTGCTGAATCCAAATTTTCCTGTACCTTGGCGACTCACATTAGCGTTTACCCAGAAATTCAAGATGGCGTCAAAAAATGGCGGAAAAACGTTACTTTTGTTTCTAGCGTCTAAACCGTACATCCAATTGAAAATTAACCGGTTACCAATTGTGTTTAGAATAAAATTTCCTTAAAAAATGTTCTATGCATATTTCGTGTAAAATTAATCTTTCTTGCCAAAATTTGTTATTTAAGTTTTTTTTTAGGTCGTTTACGCACGTTATACATACAACAGCGCATAATGTGTATTACAATTCCTGACGTTAAACAGCTGCAGTACCCGTTCTAATTCGAATAAATGGACGTGATTAGGCTTAGATGAAAGATGAAGATGTATATTTTCCAACAAGAGTATTCAGAATGATTTATATTAATTAGAAGATATTAAGCTACGGCAGTTTACCTATGTTGTAGCGCTGCGCTTTTTGCTCTATTTTACCACAAGTTCCATCTTTAAACCGCCACAGTACCCGGTTTAATTCAGATAAATGGACGTAATTAGGTTTAGATGAAAGATGAAGATGTGTATTTTCCAACAAGGGTAATTAAAACGATTTATAATAATTAGAAGCCACGCCACGATAGTTTGCGCTGTGTTTTTTACACTATTTTATCACAAGTTCCATCTTTTAACTGCCGAAGTAACCGTTCTAATTTTAATAAATGAACGTAATTAGGTTTAGATGAAAGGTAAAGATGTATATTTTCTAACGAGGGCAATTAAAACGATTTATATTAATTAGAAGCTAAGCTACGATAGGTTTTCTACATTGCAGAGCTGCGCTTTTTACGCAATTTTACCACAAGTTCCATCTTTAAACTGCCACAGTAGCCGTTCTAATTCAGATAAATGGATGTGATTAGACTTATATGAAAGATAAAAATGTATGTTATCCAATTAGGGTATTAAAACGATTTATATTAATTAAAAGTTAAGCTACGATAGTATAAAGCTTTGCTTTTTATGCTATTTAACCACACGTTCCATCTTTAAACTGCCGCAGTACCACTTCTAATTTTGACAAATTGATGTGATTAGGCTTAGATGAGAGGTAAAGATGTATATTTTCCAACAAGGGTAATAAAAATGATTTATATTTATTAGAAACTAAGCTACGATAAGCATCGACGGACAATGGCAGATTTGACAATTTGACAATTTGAGCACAATGTGTAGACCACTGTAAGCTGCTGCAAAACCACATACCAAGGTCTTTACATGTCAACTCATGTTTTACCTCCCGACCGGCAATATCATATACTTTACATTTATTTGACGATCCCACATGGAACACCTTACACTTATCGCCCTCAAGAGCTAGTTGCCGAACATTGGACCAGCATTCTAGCGAATGCAGGGAATCGCGCATTTTCTCGTGGTCGACCTGGTCAATAATGTGACGATACAGCTTGATGTCGTCCGCAAACTTTGGCATACATGTGCCATTTCCATTAGATGCTGATCCGAGACCGAGACGTACAGAGAGAATAGTAGTGGGCCCAAAACTGAACCCTGCGGCACCCCACTAGTGACAGCAACAACACCCCACAACTGGCATTGAGCATGAAGCTGGAATCCATCCTCTCTTCCCCAACCTCACTTAGGTGCTTTAGTTTGCATTCTTGGAGAATTTCAAGAAACCTATATAAATTCTGTAAACGCTGCTTTTTCTTTAGCGAAAAATCAAAGAAGGTGAGTAATTTAAGTGAAAGAGGCCGAGAAGTACCGTGACTGATGTCTTATTTTCATGTACTTCTCGATTTGTAGGTAAATATTTCTTTTCTAGGGTTCTCTGGTAGAAACACTAAAGGAAGTCGAGCCGTCAGGATTCTTTGGCGTGCCTCGTATTTATGAAAAGATGCACGAAAAAATTCTCGAAGCTGAAGAACAAATGGGTTTTATGAAGCGCAGATTGGTTAATTGGGCCAAAAACTGTGGCTACTCCTACACACTCAGCAGGCTAGAAGGGTAAGGTACACTTTAAGAAAATTACATTTCTTGAATTTTGACTTCATCTTGGAAATTATGTACGAGTCCACAATACGAGTCCCGAACTTACCACCCTAAATCTCATATCCCAGATCCCATTGTTAAGGGCTACCATTGTGTTCTGCCAATCCGTAGTGAAGGGGCATTTGTTCGCCTATAGTGTTAATTTGCTAAGAGATATTAATCATATCAAAAAACAAAACTGGTAAAAGGGGCCGCCAAGTTCCGAATGGTTCGGCCCTTCAAAGGAGTGATATCAACACACCAAAACATTCGCCAAGTTAATCGCACCGCTTAATAGTTCTAAGGTTAAATTAAAACTAGAACATTGCTACTTTCGGTAGCAATGTTCAAGTTTTCATTTAACGTCCGAAGTATTATTCGGTGCGATTAAGTTGGCGAATGTTTTGGTGTGTTGATATCACTCCTTTGAAGGACCGAACCATTCGGAACTCTGGTATTTTCCAACTGAGTTGAACCGTCCACTGCTCCACCTCTGCTACAACTGTGTCATTACAAGTAGTTTAACTACAAAAAAAAAATAGTTTAACTAGTAGTTATCAACTACAATTTGAATAATAGTTGTAAATATCGCTTAACTACTTTGAAAGCAGTTTAACTAGTAGTTACAACTACGTGTAGTTAACTACTGCCATCACTGATGTTTGGTTTTCAAAGCAAAACAAACTGTTCTGTCTGAGCTTATCTTCTCTTTTTTTGTTCGGTTTTATTCTTACAGAAACCCAGTCGTGCCAGTAGGGTATGGTTTAGCGAAACTATTGCTTAAGAAAATCCAGCTAGCACTTGGTTTCAGTAAAGGGAACAGCTTTTATTGTGGAGGTGCTCCCCTGGCCAGAGAGCAACAATTATTCTTCTTGAGCCTGGGAATCCCGATAGTGGAAATGTATGGACTGAGCGAGACTTCAGGTAAGAGTTAAAACAAACCCAAAATAAGCAAATTCCAATTTTTTTATTTTACACTCCGTTGTTTTTTTTTTCTTTCTTGGGCTTTCTTTACTGATGTAAAAGAAAAGCACTGTATCATGTACCTAGACATTTTCTCTGATCCAAACGTCAGTTCTCCCGCCTTAACCACCAACAAAAGCCGCAGTGGTTTTGTTAGACTTTACGGACTACTGAACATGTTTTTCTTTTTACTTTTTACTTTTTAATTTCAACGGTGGGTACCCGCAATAGGGGTCGCAGCGCAAAATCCCAAAAATGAGGAAAAGTGGGAACTGCAGCCTGAAAAAAGTGGGAAATAGTAGGAAAAGTTGCTACCAAAAAGTAGGAAAAACAAGAATTTTTAGGCATTGAGAACGTATCTTTGAAGGATATAAATTTTAACTTGTTACCTGGTATTACACTTTTACTTGCATTTTTAGTTAAGTGTCCTAACCTAAAATTAAATTAGAAATCAAAAACTTATCTCACTTGCAAGGGCTTGTTTTTTTTTATTATTTGTAATGGGCATAAACAAACAAACAAACTTCAATCCGTCTCTTACTTCGTACAGATTCAATATTACAGTGGAATCCTGATTTTTAGAACATCGAATAAATGAACATACCTCAAGAAAAGAAATTTGCTTTAAAAAAATGAAATTTTGTTGACATAATATTTTTAACACTAGCCTATAAAGCACTGTACTACACGTAATACCATTTTGTTAAGCTAGCATTTCTTTAATGAATGATAAACTGAGCATAGCAGCATACATTTTAAAAAGATACCGTGAAAATGACAACAGCCGAGCTGTTTTTCTGTCACGCGAACGGGTGGTGGTGATAAATCTTACCACTAGCGCCACCTACGCGACAGTCAAGCTTTCAAGAACACAAGAGTGCAACGGGACTGAATGCGTACTGAAAACACGCAGCGTTGTGCTAAAAAAAAACTAACGTAACTCGTTTCTTTAAAAATAAATTGTTATAACGAAGGTGTTTTACGAAGTTATGCAGTTACATTTTAAATAAATACTATATAATTATACAACACTCCAAAAAAATAGGAAAAGTAGGAATGAGGAAAAGTGGGAAAGAGTAGGAATGCTGCGAGTACATAGAACCAAGAGCAGAGATACCCACTGACTGGGCTGAGGAATTCCACTCGGAGTAAAACAACAAAGACAATTTTAATTTTCAGCACTAATGTGAATCTATGTGCCTTGATCACAAATAAAAACATGATGAAAAACACCTAAAACCATTAAAAACATACAAGAAAACGGGAGAACCCACACATCCCGAACATTGGGATCGTCGCCATGAATTGTCTTTGTTGTTTTACTCCGAGTGGAATTCCTCAGCCCAGTCAGTGGGTATCTCTGCTCTTGCCGTCCCTCAAACTCGGAAAATTTCTTTCTCTTACATAGAACCTTTAAATAAAACTTACTTGATCACTATCTTTAAGCAGGCAAAGCACTCTTTCGTAAATCAAGTTCATAGCATAGTGTTACAGACAGGCTTTGTGAGAACAGATTCAGGGGTAAATATTCTTTCGTATATGTGAGTGTACTTTTTGAGAGAATTCTTGGGAAGAATTGCGGAAAAAATTCTTCCATTCTGGAATTATATTAACCCGTGGAAAAAAAAAAAAGGAAAAGAACTGCTTTTGCGTTGGACTGTAATCCAGGGCCTCACTACTAGCACTTGGCGAGTAAGCGGGATTGTCTTTGGTTTGAGTCCTAGCAGGCACAGTTGTTTTTTTAAGTTTCTTCTCTTGGATTACTGAATCTACTGTTATGTCAGAAGAGCAGTCTTGAATGCTGACTGTCTGTTTTGTTAACTTTTTTTCCATGTGATATATTATGTATTCATGTTGCATCTTTCAGGACCATTTATTGTAATGACAGAACTACAATTTCGAGTTGGAAGCGCTGGGCCAACTAATTTATATTATGAAACGAAAATCGAGAATCCTAACGCGGAAGGACATGGAGAGGTAAAATTTGTCTTTTAAATTCTGTTTTATTATCAAAGAATCAGTGTAAAGACGTGGATAACAGTTGGCACTCCACTCAGTGAATATCATATTCTCATAGTTAGTGAATAAGGCCCGATGAAGCCTGAAAGGCTTACCTACGTTTAACCTTATGCAAATTGCGTATACAGCCATTACAAAGCCACGTCCCAGTGAACAAGAAACAAAACAGTAATAATTCACAACCAATAATGTCAGTTGAACATATTAATCATCAACATCTTAACCAACATTTTAAAATTTACTATAAAGCAGAAAAGGTTCCATGTATCTTTGACAGCCTCTTCTGTTTTAAGACTTCCTTTGTCTAAGGCTTCAGAAACTCCAGTGGATGGTGATCCAGCCAGCATGATGACTTCTGGTTACTAGCACACGTTGATTTTGAAGAAATAGTTGCAGAGGCGTAATTTAAAAATTGGGGCCCGGAGGCGGCTGTGCAGTGGAGCCCCCCCCCCCCCCATAGAAAAAAATTCAGTTATTGCCACACGAGATGAAATCCCACTGGAGGACCACTTTTATTAAAAATAGAAATGCAGTTTTGTCACACAAGGCATGAGTCTAGTACAGATCGCCCTTCCCTTCTCCTGTAAAAAAATGTTGTTTTTGCCACCCCTTTCATAACAAAAAATGCCGTTTTTGCCGTACAGGCGAGAGGCCAGTGGAGGCCCTTCACAAAAATAATTGCAGTTTTTGCCACATAACACAAGAGCCCTGAAAGCCCCCCTCCCATCCCCCTTCATAAAAAAATTAAAACAAATAAGTTTTTGCAAAACAAGACGCAACTTTTTTCACGAAACTGTAGCAGTAACTTTCTCATATTTTGTGGTTACAACAAATTATTAATTGGGGGCCAGTGAGGGGGCCCCCAAGATCGGTGGGCCCGGAGGCGGCTGCCTCCTCTGCCTCATTATATTTACCACCGAATAGTTGTTGTTCGGCCAATTCTGTGTCAAGCAGTGGTACTGGCTTTGGATGATGTTTCGAGTGTTCTCATCATCTTCGTTGTGAGGAATGTTAAACTGTTGATGCGAGAACCCAGTGAGGCCAAATGAAGGTCAAAATAGTGAGTGTAAGGCCACTCAGTCGTTTTTCTAATGGGAGTTTGTACATGCAAATTGTTGGAGAAACTCGGTATTCGCTGGTGTTCTGCCACTGATCTTCCTCTAGAGCACGATTGGTATGGTTGCCGGGTATCACCGAACAAGTTTCAAGACGACGAGCAGTGGCGTACGCAGGAATTTTTTTTGGGAGGGGCACAGTGCTTGAAGGGGCGCCTTGTGGCACTAAATATTATTAATAACCAGCCAGGGGGTGCGGGAGCTCTGAAAATTCGCATATTTTTAGAGCATTTTTTGGCCCATTTTCAGTAATTTTTTTTTTTTGGGGGGGGGGGGACGGGGCACAGTGGAACAACTTTTTAACATCTTCAGCAGCATGTTTTTTTTTGAATTCTGAGATTATAAATTTTAGGGTTGCATGACAATTTGAAATACTTATGACGTTTATTATCATACGAAAAATCACTACGGGCAAGTATGGCCTGTGACATGGGGGCGCCTGACTTTCCTTAGGGGGGGGGGGGGGGGGGGGGCTCGTGCCCCTTGTGCCCCCCTTTGCGTACGCCTCTGACGACGAGTGTAACGCTACTCAACCGTTTTCCTAAGAAGTGGCTTCAGACATGCAAGGTGTTGCAGTAACTTGCATATGCAGGTGCTTTATTCAGATATTCTTTCTCTACGCTTATCTGTTGATGGTCAGCCAGTGTTGCTTACGATGGTGAATGTAACACTACTATATTATTTTTTAAGTGTTGTTTGCTGAAATCCAATGTATGTTGTAGCAAATCCTAACATACCAATATTGTATCCAAATCCTCGTCCTCTTCGGGCACAATTATGTGTTGATGAATATCTAGTGTCGCCAAACGAGGCTTAAGGTGATGAGTGTAATGTCGCTTCATTCTTATAAAAATTACAAACAAAAATGTCAAGCGTACCGTAAAAAAGGGTTATAGAATTTAAATAATGAAATGCAGAATTGAGAAAATTGCATCTGTTTAAGTGCTGTTGTGCTTTACGAATTAAATTATTCTTAAAGTACAACAGCACTAAACAGATGCCACTTTTATCAATTGTACATTTGATTATTTAAATTAAAAATCCTAATTTTTTATCTGTGTGCCTTTTCACAAGTAAGTGAAACATCAATCATATAACCTTTTTTTACGGCATATTTGACGTTTTTGTTTGTAATCCGTGTACCTATTTTGTGGCATGCCAAAACCATTTCTCTTCACGTTTCCTGAAAGTGCGGGTGAATAATTGTTGGCTCACCAGCATTGTTAGCGTTTGTTTATTCTTCTGTTTATGCCTTGCGGCTGGCGTTAGCTGATTGGCACTGTTACCTAATTACAATGTTTAAAACAATATAAAACAAAACAAGCGGCTACAGCGACTGCCTAGTCGCACCGGTCTTCTGTACGGTTCCTCCACCCAATGTTGAGGCGCACACCTCTATCATGCACTACAACTGCTGTTATTATTTAATTTAGTTACGTCGAAGCAGTCTATTAAACTTGACGTTGTAAACAACGGACGCGTCGAAGCAGTCTATTAAACAATGGTCTAGTAAACAATGGACCTTGTAAACAATGGTCGTCAATATCTGGTACTGTTGCGAAGTTGAAAAAAGCGACGGACGGACGGACAAAGTCGTTGCAATAGTCTTCTCGCCGGTTACGGCGTACAGAAGACTAAAACCGATCGTTCAGGGTCCCGTAACTCGGGAATAGCTCGGCGAATTGAAAAAGTGGTCTCTTTGAAGATAAAGGAGAACGACATTTCTGGCTTAGATCATGTTTCAAATTTTAGGTAGGTGCAGTAGTTTTTTTCTGAAACGGTGGCAGAACTGGAACAAGAACAAGTGAACAGTTGTCAAATGTACGTGCGGTTCCCTACTTTTACTCTTGTACAGAAGTGGTTATTTTTTTGTATAAGTGTACCTTCCACCCTCATCTACTATCTGACCGAATCCAAAGGTGTATAGCAGCAACTCAGTGTATCGAAATGTTCATGCCTTTGGATTAAACTTAAAGGGTTAAAGGGTTTAACGAGC